>JBBPBX010020258.1:0-34558 GCA_038048925.1 Garcialebias charrua | reverse complement strand
CAATGGGTTCACTCTGCCACAGCTCTGAGGAAAAACGCAATTTCAATCCTGTGTATGTCCTGTTATGTACATATTGCAGTTCTGACAATAAAGTTGACTTTGACTTTGAGGAGACCATCATCCATCTCTTCTGGGACTGTTCTCATACTCAGGTGTTCTGGAAAGACATTTTCCTGTTTGTAAATAGAACGTTAGAAAATGACCTACCATTTGAGGCTAAAACTATACTGTTTGGTTTCTTTTGTTCAAATATTTCAAGTAAGAAAGTTTTTGTTGTAAATTTAATATTAGCCAAATTTTACATCCACAGCTGTAAATTCTCCATGCTAAAACCTAGATTTATAGTGTTTTCTAATTATATTTCTTCTTACAAGTATTGTATCAATGCAAAAGCCCTAAAAACTAAAACACTCTAATGAATTTCTGTTGTAAGCTGCCCAAAACATATTTTCATGTGGGTTTTTTTGTGTGCTTTTTTTCTCTTTTTTTAACTATGCATGCCTTAAGTCTCGAGCCATGTGTGTCATTGTAGGATTTTGTTGTACTTGTTTTTTATAAATAATAATAAAAAAATAATAAAAATAGAAAAAAGTAGAACAAATATATAAATAGTCTTGACATCTGTGTTTAATAAAGATATAGGTCTGTAAGATGCACAGTCCAACGGGTCTTTGTCCTTTTTCAACAGCAGGGAGATATAGGCCTGATAACATGTGGGAGGAAGAGCCTCAGACTCCAGCGACTCAATAAAGACCAAATGCAAAAAAGATGAAAGATCGTTTGAGAATGTCTTAAAAAAATCTGCTGGGAACCCATTGGGCCCCGGCGATTTTCCAGACTGCATGGAAGATATAGCCACTTTAATTTCATCCTGGGTGATAGGGGTTTCAAGATTTTGTCCTAAGTCTGAAGACAATGAAGGAACATTAATTGTGCTAAAAAAAAATGCCTCCATATCAGTCAAACATGCAGTAGATTCAGGCATGTACAGATTTTAATAAAACATTTTAAAATGATCATTGATTATTTTTGAATTCGATGAAATGGTCCCATTGTTAGTGCTTACACCTGGTATTATTTGCTTTGCTTTAACGCCACGTAATTGATTAGCCAAGATTTTACCAGTTTTCTCACCATGCTCATAAAAATTACTTTTAGTTCTAATCAGACAGCCTTCGACCTGATGGGTAGAAATTATATTAAATTCAGTCTGTAACCTCAATCGTTCCTTATATAGTGATGGTGACGGTGATTGTGCATATTGCCTATCTATATTTAATATTTGATCTGAAAGATCTTTTTGTTTCTGTATTAAATATTTTCTTTTAAATGTTGCATATGAAATTACTTCTCCCCTTAGAAAAGCATTCATGGCTTCCCAAATTGTTTTGCAGGGCATACCCGGCGTTCTGTTCTCACTCAAAAGTTTTTATTTTGGAGGAAGTTAATTTAACAAATTTCTCATCCTTAAGCAGGTGGACGAAGGTGTACTGGACTCAGACCAGTGGAAGAAGGTTTTGGCGGGAGGGGACGCTGGCGTGATGTTCGCGTGATGTTCGCCACTTCTCCGCGCTAAAAAGTCATTTTACTGTTGCTACTTTTTGGACATTTATCTGGACTTATTTTGTTCAGTGTTTTTTTTTTAAATCAAGGACTTTATGGACAGCTTAGATAGTACTTCCTAACCGGAATATTGGACTCTCTACCTCCTGTCTACTCTAGCACCAGTGGCGGATCTACCATTCAGGCGAAGGAGGCCGTGGCCTGGGGCCGCCAATCAGCAGGGGCCGCCAATGAGCAGGGGCCGCCAATAAGCAGGGACCCCAGCCATCACCTACATCCCTAACATTGCTCCTGCTTGTTAATGTACGTTTAACATAAAAATAATTATAGTTACGATGAAAACTATCTTTAAAAACGCAACAGAAAAAACGGTTGAGTTCTGTTCCCCCCTACTAAAATGGACTATTCCGTCATGCGTCATGACGTCACCCACTAATCCAGGAAGTGCTGTATGCTCGCTGCTGTTTTGTGTGAGAAGGAAGCGGGAGACAGGAGACAGAAAGCGGAGCTGAAAAACGTAAAAAGCGTCAAAAAACAATAACGTATGTTTCTTCACTACCGAAAGTGACAACCTTTTTAATGGGTCGAATTCTAAAACTTCATCAACTGTTAATGACGGTCACGAGCGGCAGCGGCCCATTTAAAAGTGTGGCGGAACTAGGGGTGGGCGATATATCGAATATACTCGATATATCGCGATATTTTAAATGTACGATGGTTAAAAGGGCTTTATCGTGTATATCGAGGATCCTCCTGCTGTCGCGCGGGCGCCCACTCGCCCCCCTCCTTCCTGCAGGCTGCAGGAGCTTCAGAGACTCAGCACAACATGTAAACACGGCAGAGCGCTGCACGCTGCTGAGGGGGAAAAACAATGTTCTTTCTGAGCTAGTTTGGATTAAATTGTCAGATGAGGGCATAAAAAATGTTTTTGTAGACGATGCTGAAAATAGTCCCGAAGAAAGGTCCGAACTACGAATCTTTTTCACCATTTAAACAGCGGAGTGGAGCATGATGAAACAGCAGAACCAAGTGTTTTTCCAGCTGCTGCTTCATTAAAACAAACCACGGGTCTGAGCTCATTTAGTCATGCGTGCACCGCAGAGAGAGGTGGAGACATTATTAAATCAGCATTTTATCATTATCGCTAAAGACACGGTCCTTAGCGGCTAACAAGATGGCTAACGCGTTAGCCGTCTTCTTCCACAGCTGAGACTGACCGTGTCTTTAGCGATACAGCTGATTTAATAATGTCTCCACCTCTCGGTTCACGTTTCTGAGTGGAGGCTGTCGTGTTTTTACACAAGGATTCAATGCGACACTTTGTAGAACAACTTAGAGAACGTCTTCGTGAATCCGGAAACAACCCCCTGACCCTTTCACAATAAAACCGGATACAGTACACAGAGGCTCACATTTACTGCAGTACACAATACCTGTGATAAATCTGTTCTTGTTCAGAGGTTTTGCAGACATTGCCTGAACTTGGCACAGTTTGAAACTTGTGCACACATTTTGTGGTTTGTTGTTAAAAATTACCAGCACATGCAAATAGTTTAGAGTTGTTACCTGTGACTGTTCTGGGTCAGTAAATTTTATGGCCACTGTTTACACTTTTGTTTTTGTATTTTAAAGGCCTTAAATGTTTTGATTTAATATTTTTTTAATGTTAAAAGCACAAGAGCACCTTTTTAAGTTTAAATTATTTATTCTTCCTTTTTGCTTGAAGTACTTTTTATTTATGTGTGCAATTGATGGTTAAAATAAAATATTTAAGTTTGTTCAAATTTAGTGTTGACATTTTTTAATCAATTTTGAATCATTTTTTCATTGATTTTGGAGATATCGCGATATATATCGTGTATCGTGATATAGCCAAAAAATATCGCGATATAATATTTTCCTCATATCGCCCAGCCCTAGGCGGAACCGCCGCCGGACATCAGGATCCAGGAGGAAGTGGCGCCGAGGCAGTGACTCAAGAAGATGAAGATAAAGACGAGGATTCAGCAAGATGAGGTACGAGTTTTAGAAATTATTTTGTAGGTTGGGTAAAAGAAATCCTAACAGTAATCAGCTGAGACAACCACTATTTTCACGTTTTCTTTCTGTATCAAAATATTAAAAGATATTCGACCTAAATCTTCTGACTTAAATAGGAGAGAGGGGATTATATATTTTACCTACTTTAGCTCTCTGCCCTGCTTGCTTAGTATACAGTATTATTAAATTATTCGGACTTTACATTGAATAGAATAGATCTAAAATATTCCACAGTTATCTATAAAAAAAAATTCTCAACCATTTTACAAAATATTTGACTGTTAAAACTTCATCAGACTATCATTGTTTTGTTATTTGGTCCATAGTCCCTCCATTAAATACATTATAAAGCACAACTTATAGCTTTCAGAGTAATGCAAAAATGTGTTTTTTAATAATGACAGGTTTGCTTTGGACAGAAATGCCACTGTAAGTTTAAAACAACAGAATCAAAAGGCTAGGATTGCTAAATTAAAATGTTATCTAAAATATAAAAATTGATATGAATGAAAAGTGACATTCCCTGATGCATGCTCAATAATCCAGGTGGGAAAATCTGTGACATTATTTGAGTCATTTAGTTTACAGTACGTCTTACAGTCTGTGTAAGTTTTAAGGTTTAAAAAGAAGTCAAAACTTTCAGTCTTAATTATGGAAACTTGGATAAATGAGAGCCTTCACATGTGTTAAATGTAATAATGTCTTATTTTTTCTTTTATTTCCTCCAACACTAACATGTTTGTTGTTTTTTTCAGATGCAGTCTTTAAACATGCATCATTAAAGACCAGAAACAAGACAGAAGACAACTTTCATAGAAGTCCAGCTGAATAATCAAGGTAATTCATGATCACTTAATGCTGTAAAAGGTGTCTCATGCCTGGACATCTTGCTGTTCATATCAAGCCAGTGTGTGAATTAATCTCAAAGTACCACATCTCAACTACACACACTCACTTTTTCACATTGATCTAACAACTGTTCCCTGTTACAGAATATGTAATATAACGTTAAAAGAATTAAAGTTGTGAAAATCTTATAATTTAGGAAAATATATTTCTACTGTATTGCTCACATCTACCCTCTCTATTTGTTTGTGTTTATTTAGTGTTGTTGAATTTTGGTGTAAGACTTGATTTAGAGCCTTTTATTGCAATAATAAAACATCCATCCATCCATCTTCTTCCGCTTATCCGGGGTCGGGTCGCGGGGGTAGCAGCCTTAAGCTTAGGATATAGTTGACGCGTCGCATAGGGCGCGAGAGAGCGCGCGGCCAAAGTGACGCAATCGCGAAGTCCCCGCCCCCGCGCTTTGGCCAGCGCGTTGGCTTCGCGCGTGGTCGTGCACCTCCCAGATTTTGAAGCTCCGCAAGCCTAGCGCGCGCGCCGAATTGATTGACAGGTCGGGTAGGGACCTCACCGACAGCCTTCACGCCAGAGCCTGCAGCTGTCTGCGCCGCTGTGGTCGTGGAAACGGCGTCGCGACGCATGGAGGAATGTTTTTTATTTGATACAAATGTATTTAATCCCCCGAGCGAGCAGAAAGTCATTTGTTTTTGTTGTGTGATTTCAAACAGTTCTTCTTCTACGGTAGATTTCTTCTTCTACACCCTTTCTTGCAACATATGCACAGGTTTTAGAGGGTACTGCCACCTGCTGGTCAGTAAAAGAACAGCACTTTGACATGCGCTGCCGTGCTACACTATAAACGCATGAAGCCGCACAGCACAGTGCGCGCGCTGCCCGCGCGCTCCAGCTTGTGGACCAAAGCGCGACTATATCCGAGCCTTAAGTAGGGAGGCCCAGACTTCCCTCTCCCCAGCCACTTGGAGCAGCTCCTCTGGGGGAATCCCAAGGCGTTCCCAGGCCAGCCGAGAAACATAGTCCCTCCAGCGTGTCCTGGGTCTTCCTCTGGGTCTCCTCCCGGTGGGACATGCCCGGAACACCTCACCAGGGAGGCGTCCAGGAGGCATCCTAACCAGATGCCCGAGCCACCTCAACTGGCTCCTCTCGATGTGGAGAAGCAGCGGCTCTACTCCGAGTCCCTCCCGGATGACTGAGCTTCTCACCCTATCTCTAAGGGAGAGTCCAGACACCCTGCGGAGAAAACTCATTTCAGCCGCTTGTATCCGAGATCTCGTTCTTTCGGTCACAACCCAAAGCTCATGACCATAGATGAGGGTGGGAACGTAGATCTATCGGTAAATTGAGAGCTTTGCCTTTTGACTCAGCTCCCTCTTCACCACGACAGACCAGTACAGGGCCCCTTTACAAAGGTTTGCCTGGGGCCCCAAAATGTCTAAGTCCGCCACTGCCTAGCACGAACTTTGCACGAACTTTGCTTGGAGAACTACGTAGCTGCAATTATTGTTTCGCTTACCTGCTACCTCTGCCAACCTCCTGTGTCATCTGGACTATTCTGGATTTTCTCCTGTGCTCCTCTTCAAGGTATAATCATTGAAGTTACATCTCACTGCCTCTTGGTTTTTTTTTTCCAGAGCCATGGGTCTGCTGTTAGCGGCTAGCTCTGTGCTAGCTTCCCCCGGCTTGGTTGACTCAGTGTTGACCTACTCCGCTTCGCAGCTGATTGGACTTAACAACTGCTCCATTCCTCCTCCTGTTTCCACCATCAAACAACTGGGACTTCTGTGTAGACCTCATTACATCCATAGAAGCTCTCTGAAGAAATCTGTTTATTCTTGGCAAGCTGGCTCTGACACGATCCCTTCTGTTTGGTCTACGTGACATGTCGCACCTCGATTACGTCATCAGAACGCTGCGTCTGTAGTCCCTTGTAGTCCACAGCGCACAAAGTGGCAAGGAGAATGTGGAGTGGACTTCAGTCCGCTTAAACCTATTCTAAAGGCTTCTACTCCAACTGGTATTAAAATAGAACTTTTCAATGTACAATCACTATCCAACAAATCATGTCTAATTCATGATCACATTCTGGAGAAGAACTTGGACCTCATGTGCCTTACAGAAACTTGGCATCAACCAGATGTGTACAGTTCTCTGAGTGAAGTTTGTCCCTCTGGATACAGTTATCTGCAGAGAGCCCGTTGCACTGCCGCGGTGGTGGTCTGGCGGTAATTTACCATAGTAATTTAAAATTGTCACATCTGGCTTCTCAAGACTTTTCTTCTTTTGAATGTTTGGCCTTCAACCTCAAAGCCCCACTCCTGATGAACATTATATTGATTTATAGGCCTCCCAAACCGCATGTTTCATTTAACTCAGAGATGCATGACCTCCTTACTTTTTTCTGCACCTCCCCTGTGAAAAATCTTTTTCTTGGCGATTTAAATATCCACATGGACACCCTGATGCATGCTCAAAAGGAGACTATCTTTGTGAAAAGAAACCGCCCATCATTAAACAGGGGTGGAGGCCTCCGGGTTCAACTGTCCCCCTCCTACAATGCTGTGATTGCTGGTATCACTCAGCCCTCTGTGAATAGCAAACAACCATCAGGGTGCTAACGATCCATTGTTAGGCTGATGGTCCTCCTTGATCATGTGAGCAGCTGGTTTCGGCTGTCATCAGCCAACTGGTTGTGTAACACTGTGAGAGGGTGCTATTTATAAGACTGAGCTGAACCCAGCACCTCAGACTGAGGAAGTCTTTCGGACGAAAGACGAAACGTTTCTACAATTTTTTTTTGCTTTTTTTTTTTTTTGAATGTCCAGAGCAGGGGTGCTCACACTTTTTCAGCATGCGAGCTACTTATAAAAAACCAAGTCAAAAAGATCTACCCAATACAAAAATGCAAAACATATAATTATCTTCAAATGTATTAAGGATTCTTTTTATGTACAATGTACCTATGTTGATGTACCTTGCATAACTGAATAAGCCAATATTGCACAACACATGTAATAAATCAGGGGTCAGGTCGCCCGTAGGGACCAAATGGGGTGATGGTGACAGCAATATAGATTTTTTTAATTTTATTTTAAAAAAAGATGGTAGAAACTGATCCCCACCCCCTTCTTTATAAGAATCTGGTCTTTTACTTTAATAAATGTTAAAAAATCATTAGATATTTTTTTAAACTTTATAATGTCATCTCTAAAAAAACCTCCAGCAAATCTAAAGTGGTCCACAGGCCACCAGTTGATAACCACAGTTGTAGCAGGTTGTTATGGCTCCGGACACGTTTAATTTAGTGAACGAAGGCATAAAAATGTCTCTTTTGGTACAGAGAGATTTACAGCGGTGTATTTTACAGACTGTCCCTGAACGCAGCACGAAAGTGTGTTTTGCAAACGCTCGCGTTGCGGGACAGGGAAACGTGCAGCGAACGGAGAGTAGTCAAGGAGTTTATTCAGTGTCTCGTATGATTTTAATAATAAAGCCACGTCAACTCCCAACCAGTATGTTTAAGCGTGCAGAGAAACATCACAGCGTCACTCACCCGGAAGATGGTGGCGGCGTTTCGCTTTGAAGTTGCTGCTGTCCGAACAGGGATTTTAGTTCCTCCACCTTTCTCTTTCTCACCTGGCTTTTGGGTGGGAAGTCCATGTCGTATTTTCCATGAACAGTCCGAAATCTGATTGTTTTAGCTTAGTATGTTTCGCTGCGTTCCACCTTCGCGCCATTGTTTTTCAGAAACTGCATGCGCAATGACCTAAAGCTCTCATCTGATTGGTTGCCGTGTATGTCAATCAAGTGACGGGAGCCTAAAACTCAAGATTCAGTTGTCATCTGATTGGTTGCCCTGTATGTCAATCAAGTAACGGGATGTTTGATTGGCTGACAATTTTTTTAATGTCACGCTGCGGGAAAAAAATAATAATAATGTCACGCTGCGATCGACCAGTAATGCCTCCGCGATCGACCGGTCGATCGCGATCGACGTAATGAGCAGGTCTGGTCCAGAGGAACAGACTTAGCTTTTTTAAGATCCACATGGACAATTCCTTTTCCCCTCTGGCAACGGATTTTAAGCATCTTTTGGACTCTCTCAATCTCACTCAACATGTTGACGACCCTACGCACAACAAGGGGCATACTCTGGATTTGGTGGTTACAGACATTCAGTGATGTCACTAACGCGTTACTTTGTAACGCGTTACTCTGGTCGGACCACTTTTTTCAGTAACGTGTAATCTAACGCGTTGCTATTTGAAACTCCAGTAATCAGATTAAAGTTACTCACTCCAAATTATTGTGCGTTACTTTTTTGCCATTTTCTGTAGAACTGTAATTTTATTTTATTTCGCCAATGCGTCTCGGGGGGAGCGATAAAAAAAAAAAGACAGGAGTGACGTCAGTCTATGCGACCGCCCGGTGTCTTGTAGCACACGTTAGCATTAAGCTAGGTTTAGCATCTCGCTGCGGTCTCCTGTTTGTTTGGGAACGTTGTGACTTGTTAAAAACACGAGCGCACATCCAAAACGGTGTGTGGACTTTGTTTCACGGAGACTGGATCTGCAGCAGACAACACGTCTAACTTGAACGGACTTAACGACGTGATCCGAACGTGAACGAGGAGCAGCTTGTAAACACTGCTAACAGAGCAGCAGCAGCATTAAAACAGCCTTCAGGTAGGTCAGATCAGTCAATAACACAAACTGTAGGACATTTTACAGCTCTGGATCTACGTCTGAAATGTTGTTGTTGCTGTGCAGGCTTTAAATTAACTGAGCGTCTCTAAAACGTCTTCCATCACGTCCATCATGTCAACACCAGCCAAAAAGTTAATCACTTTATGAAAAAACTGATGTCAACAAGTCCTGGAGCTGAATAAATCCCTGCCCTGATGATGACCGAGAGATCCAACCACAAGAAGAGGTATTGTTCTTTTATTAATAATTAACCTTTTTAATTTAAAATGATAATCTTATTAACTATTTTTATTTTTTTACCTGTTTGTGTTATTTCCAGTCTGAGACAGAGGAAGCAGCTGTCTTTTTCCTCTTGAGGGACATCCACCTGCAGCTAAGAAGCGTGTGATGATGACCCTGATGCATGCTCAATAATCCAGGTAGAAAAATCTAAAAATGCTAAGTCTGGTCCTCTGGACATTCAAAAAACAAAACAGAACAAAAAAAATTGTAGAAACGTTTTATCTTTTGTCCAAAAGACTTCCTCAGTCTGAGATGCTGTATTCATCTCAATCTTATAAATACTGTAGCACCCTCTCACAGTGGATGAACCAGTTTGCTGCTGACAGCTGAAACCAGCTGCTCACGGACCATCAGCCTAACAATGGATAGTTAGCAGCACCCTGATGGTTGTTTGCTATTCACAGAGGGCTGAGTGATACTAGCAATAACAGCATTGTAAGAGGGGGACAGTTGAACCCAGAGGCCTCCACCTCTGTTTAATGATGGATGGTTTCTTTTCACAAAGATGGCCTCCTTTACTCCTCTCTCAAACCATCGTTCCTCTCTATCAAGGATGTGAACATCTTCATCCCTGAAAGAGTGACCGCTGGCCTGGAGATGAGTGTAGACTGCAGAGTCCTGACCTGATGATGTTGATCTTCTGTGCTGGGCCATCCTTTTGGCCAGTGGCTGTTTAGTTTCCCCGATGTAAGACTGATCACAGCCCTCCTGACACTGAACAGCATACACAATATTACTCTGTTTGTACGGCAAGACTGGTTCATCCCAAAGATCCAGTCCCCCGGCACAAACAGAGTAATATTGTGTATGCTGTTCAGTGTCAGGAGGGCTGTGATCAGTCTTACATCGGGGAAACTAAACAGCCACTGGCCAAAAGGATGGCCCAGCACAGAAGATCAACATCATCAGGTCAGGACTCTGCGGTCTACACTCATCTCCAGGCCAGCGGTCACTCTTTCAGGGATGAAGATGTTCACATCCTTGATAGAGAGGAACAATGGTTTGAGAGAGGAGTAAAGGAGGCCATCTTTGTGAAAAGAAACCGTCCATCATTAAACAGAGGTGGAGGCCTCCGGGTTCAACTGTCCCCCACTTACAATGCTGTTATTGCTAGTATCACTCAGCCCTCTGTGAATAGCAAACAACCATCAGGGTGTTAACGATCCATCGTCAGGCTGATGGTCCTCCTTGATCATGTGAGCAGCTGGTTTCGGCTGTCATCAGCCAACTGGTTGATCCACTGTGGGAGGGTGCTATTTATAAGACTGAGCTGAACACAGCTTCTCAGACTGAGGAAGTCTTTCGGACGAAAGACGAAACGTTTCTACAGTTTTTTTTTTTGCTTTGTTTTGTTTTGTTTTTTGAATGTCCAGAGGACCAGACTTAGCTTTTTTGGATTAACTAAGTTACTTTTTCAATGTAACTATGCCATCACTGCAGACATTGTACTCATCAATAACTTATCTGTATATGACCTGGGTGTCTCAGACCACAGTGTCATCTCCTTGGAAGTGCCTTCGACTTCGCCTGCTTCAAACCCAAAACGACCTATCCAGTTCCGTGACTTTAAAAACATTTCCCCTGATGTTCTGTCCGCTGATCTTCACTCCCTGACCGCTGTCAATCATTCATCTGCAAATGACTTTGTGGATTACTACAACCAATCTCTCCAGGAGCTTCTGGACCTACATGCTCCCTTGAAGACAAGACTGGTGTCTTTCTCCCGTTCAGCCCCCTGGTACACTGGTGAGCTACGCAAGATGAAGGCAACTGGCCGTGCAATTGAGAGACGTGTAAAATCATCTGGTCTCTCTGTACATAAGCAGTAGGGCTGGGCGATATGGACAAAAATTCATATCTCGAATTGCTGTGATATATCGCGATATACGATATATATCTCGATATAATTTTCTTTCCATAAAAGAACAACAAAAATATATTTCTGAGTCAAAGCTTTGTCCCAGTTGTCACACAGCAACATTTATTAACAAACAGCTGTAACTCTACAAAATAAATGTCTAAAAAATGAACTATTTTATACATTACTTTATTTTTTTAGACATTTATTTACACCTATTAAATAATAGTCCTCTTCAGCTGAGGGCAGCTGTGTCATTGCCTCTGATGTGTGTCCATCAGTCAGTGTATTCATTCATTCAACCTTTATTTATACAGGCTAGCCTCGTTGAGTCACGGGGACTCATTTACAAGAGGGACCTGTCTCACTCACACCAAACAACCATCCACTCTCACACTCACACCTAGGGTCAATTTAGAGTCACCAATCAGCCTAACATGCATGTTTTTTGGTCTGTGGGAGGAAACCGGAGTACCCGGAGGAAACCCACGCATGCACGGGGAGAACATGCAAACTCCACCCAGAAAGGCCCCGGACCGGGATTTGAACCGGCAACCTTCTCGCTGAGAGGCAGCAGCTCTACCAGTTGTGCCACCGTGCTGCCCATGAATGTATGAATGTGATAAAAGTACTGATTGTTATTTGTACAGTTCTAGTAGATTGCTGTATGAATGGGTAAATGAGGACACAGATTGTGTTTTAAAGAGCTTTGAGTGTCTTGATAAGATAGAAAGGTGCTTTCACTTTAGTCAGTGTTTGTGAACTGCAGTAAATGTGAGCCTCTGTGGTACAATATATTTTGATATACTGTATCCGGTTTTATTATGAAAGGGTCAGGGGGTTGTTTCCGGGTTCACGAAGAATAAAGACGTTCTCTAAGTTGCTCTACAAAGTGTCGCATTGAATCCTTGTGTAAAAACACGACAGCCTCCACTCAGAAACGTGAACAGAGAGACGGAGACATTATTAAATCAGCAGTTTATCATATATCGCTAAAGACACGGTCAGTCTCAGCTGTGGAAGAAGGCGGCTAAAGCGTTAGCCATCTTGTTAGCTGCTAAGGACCGTATCTTTGGCGATGTGATGAGCTGCTGATTTATTAATGTCTCCACGTCCTTCTGCTCCTCTCATGAAAGCGCTGCAGTGCGCGCACGACTAAATGAGCTCAGACCCGTGGTTTGTTTAATGAAGCAGGAGGCTGTAAAAAAAAACTCGGTTCTGCCGTTTCACGCTCCACTCCGCTGTTTAAATGGTGAAAAAGATTCGTAGATCCGAGCCTTCGTCGGGATTATTTTCAGCATCGTCTACAAAAATATTTTTTCTGCCCTCATCTGACAATTTAAATCCAAACTAGCTCAGGAAAAACATTGTTTTTCCCCCTCAGCAGCTAGCGTCGCGGCTCTTCATATCTGCCGTGTTTACTTCTTGTGCTGAAAGTCTCCGCGGCTCCGCCCTCCTGCAGCCTGCAGGAAGGAGGGGCTGGGTCTGTGCTCAGTGAAGGAGGGGGGCGAGTGGGAGAAAACAGACAGACGGAGGATTCTCGATATAAACGATATAGTCTCGTCTTATATCTCTTTAGAAAAAATATCGATATTTTAAAAATATCGATATATCGCCCAGCCCTAAGCAGGCATACAAAGAACATCAGAAAGCCTATGCCTATTCTCTTAAAGAAGCACGCTCCAAATATTATTCCAACATCATCAACACCTGCCCTGGAAACTCTAAACAGCACTTCTCCACAATAACTCATCTGCTTAATCCCATTAAACAAACTCATGAGGACTCTGTTCAAAAATGCAACCTGTTCCTTTCATTCTTTAAAAACAAAGTTGACTATCAGATCTCAGCTCCACAACCTCCCTGATCTTCGTTTGCCATCTACCCATCTGCATTCTGGGTCCCTGAGCAGCTTTGATGAAGTTGTTCAGAGTGAGGTGGAGACCATCATCAAGAAAATGAAGCCTTCATCCTGCGCCCTGGATCCCTTCCCCTCGTCTCTCATAAAATCCAATCACTCTGCAATAAGCCCATTAATCACACAAATAATAAATAAGTCTCTACAATCTGGTCATGTTCCACTGCCTCTAAAAACTGCCATCATTAGGCCTCTTCTGAAAAAATCTAATTTGGATCCCGACATTTTTTCTAATTACCGCCCAATTTCACACCTCCCTTTTCTGTCTAAAGTGCTGGAGAAAGCTGTTGCTGCTCAGCTGCAGGACCACCTACAGCAACACTCCCTGTATGAGAAGTTCCAGTCTGGATTCAGGGTAGCTCACAGTACTGAGACTGCATTGCTGAGAGTTACCAATGATGTCCTCATGGCTGCTGACACTGGTTCTCCCTCCATCCTTGTCCTCCTTGACCTCACTGCAGCCTTCGACACTGTGGACCATAGTATCCTCCTCCACCGTCTTCATGTGGAGGTCGGTCTCTGTGACACTGTCCTGGACTGGTTCAAATCTTTCCTCTCCAATAGGCTGGAATGTGTTAGTCTTGGCAACGCCACGTCCCAGACAGTTTGTGTCTCCTGTGGTGTCCCTCAGGGGTCAGTTCTGGGGCCCCTGCTGTTTTCCCTTTACATGCTGCCTTTAGGTCAAATTATTAATCAGTTCAACATTTCTTTTCACTGTTATGCCGACGATACACAGCTTTACATCAGGACTGGAGCATCCTCATCTTCCACCTTGTCATCTCCATCTTCACTCACTGCCCTCTCTGCCTGCCTGGAGGAAATAAGGGCATGGATGAATCAGAACTTTCTTCAATTAAACTGCTCCAAGACTGAGGCCATACTGATTGGCACCCCTCACCAGGTACAAACATCTACTATAACAACAATTTCCTTTTCTGGACAAGACATCCCCCTCTCCACCTCTGTTACAAATCTTGGAATAAAAATGGACTCTCATCTTACATTTGAAAATCACATTAAGCTTCTGTTTAAAACTTGCTTCTTCCATCTTCGAAACATCTCCAGACTTCGCCCATCCCTAACTTTTTCCGATGCTGAGAAGCTCGTCCATGCTTTTGTCTCCTCCAGGCTCGACTACTGCAACTCCCTGTTTATTGGAATCCCTGGTAAATACCTTCAGAAGCTTCAATATATTCAAAACAGTGCAGCAAGGATTTTGTTGAGAGTTCGTAAATTTGAACATATTACACCCATTCTCCATAACCTTCATTGGCTTCCTGTCGCCTACAGAATTCAGTACAAAACTGCTCTCATTACACATCAATGCTTACACGGAACTTCAGATTATCTAAAGGACATTCTTGCACCATATTCATCCACCCGGTCTCTGCGGTCACAGAACGGTAATCTCCTTTACATTCCGAGAACCAAATTAAGGACCATGGAAGACCGGGCTTTCAGTGTGGCTGCCCCTCGCCTGTGGAACTCTCTTCCTGACTGCCTGAGAGCTCCACAGTCACTGGTTGACTTTACAAGAGATACATGATACAAGAGCTTTTTATTAACATTGCACCAGTTCTCACTAATACAACGTGATAATGTATACACAGTCATCCAGAGGAGGGGTAGAGAATGTAAAGCTGTTGCATATTCAAACACATGACATGTTCTTCAGCGCGGCCTTCTCTCATCCGTCATGGGATGAAGAGCAAATCAGATATGGAAAAAGGAAAAACACAATAGGTATCATTTGTGATATTCAAAAAAAGAATCTATCAAAGATTGCCTTAAGACACTCTATGATAAAGTCCCAAAAACTCTATCAGCATTAAGCACAACCAGACGAGACATTGTTGCAGTTTGACGACATGCAAGGAGATCAAGAGTCTGTGAGTAACATTCAGAGAAACACAGTTCAGCAGTTGTTCAGCTTGGCGCTATCCGAGCGCACACACAGAGATCTCTGGGGGGGGGGGGAGGTCAGCAAGGTCTCTTCAGCTCTACGACTCTGGGGGGGGGGAGGTCAGCAAGGTCTCTTCAGCTCTACGACTCCAGGAGAATAGTTTCCAGACAGCCTTCTTTTCAAGGTCGTGTGCAGAAACCAGATTAGATAGTTCTTTTGTTTATCTTCAATCCAGGCCACAGTGTTCTTTTTGACTGCAGCCTTCCAAGTCCAGGTGCTGTTCAGGTCCAAAATCGCCGAATCATATGAGGTTCCGAGCTACGAACCCCCATCTGTGCCCTGATTGAGGCCGGGCGGCTGTAAACGAGTTCCAAAGCGCACCGCAGGTCCGCGGTGGTCTACCGCCGCTCCCATCGTGCGATTCAGTTCGTACAACAGCTGGGATGAGGAGCTCACAGCCCGGATCAGAGAATCTTGCTGATCAGGAAGTTTGGCCAGCGCGCTGATAGCCGCCGAAGTCTTCCTGAGCTTCCAGTAGCAGACAGCTCCGCTGACGCCAAAAAACAGAGCAGCTGCCACCAATATCCCAATAATCCACAAATCTTCCACGTCTTCGACAGACAAGACGGTCAGACACATAGGTTGCCACTGTCCCCACGAGTCCATCATGTATCCGACAGCGTGCGTGTCAGAGGGGCAGACTGCTTCTCCTGGCCCGGTCCGCTTCGTGGAAAAAATCTTATCTATAGAGGAAACAGCCCAATTTATTAAATCCATCGCAAATTGGTTCGAGTGAGCGCTGAAGAGTCACAGACGAGACAAAAAGCAAGCAGGGAGGAGGAAAAACTTAAGGAGGGTAGGAGCAAAAAGATATGCGACTTGCTTTGCCGAGAGCGGAAGTAGAATTAAGAGCGGCTTGAAGACTTTTCTTTTCAACCGAGCATACTCTGCCTCCTCATAATTCTATCTTTGATCTTAGTTGATACTGTTAATGATTTCACTTGTTTTATTACTTGTTTTATTGACATTTAAATTATGTTGCACTTTGTAGCACTTTGAGATTTTCATTAATGAAAAGTGCGTTATAAATTAAATTTAATTATTATTATTATTATTATCATAAAGAGGAAGGTGCGACAAAGAAGGCCCAAGACGATTGAACAGTTAGAGGCCTGTATTAGACATGAATGGGAGAGCATTCCTATTTCTAAACTTGAGAAACTGGTCTCCTCTGTCCCCAGACGTCTGTTGAGTGTTGTAAGAAGAAGGGGGGATGCCACACAGTGGTAAAAATGGACTTGTCCCAACTTTTTTGGGATTTGTTGACACCATGAAATTTTGAAACAACATATTTTCCCCTTAAAATGATTAATTCTCTCAGTTTAAACTTTTGATCTGTGATTTGCGTTCTGTTCTGAATAAAATATTAGTTGTTGGCGCCTCCACATCATTGCATTCAGTTTTTATTCACAATTTGTTCAGTGTCCCAACTCTTTTGGAATCCGGTTTGTACTTTTCTGAGTCTGGTGTTGTGCTGATCCATACAAACCTGTTACATCAACTGTATCAAAAGCCTTAGAGGTCCAGAAAAATGCCAACACCATAATCACCCTGTTCAACCATATCAGTAATTTTTTTAATAAGGTCCAAAATAGCCAAACTGGTAGAACTCTTTTTCCTGAAACCATACTGTGAATTTGAGAGAATCAGTTGTTTATCAAGGTACAGTATTCAGTTACTCTACTATGTACAACTCTTTCGAGTATCTTAGATAAAGTTGGAAGAACAGAATAGGGCGATAATTACCAATATATTTTTTATTTGCAGATTGTAAATTGGAATATTTTTTGCATATTGAGCCATTTTGGGCACCACGCCATGCAGTGGCGGTCCTATCCTATTCGGCGCCCTGTGCGAGCAACCTCAATGGCCTCCTTTACTCCTCTTTCAAACCATAGTTCCTCTCTATCAAGGAGGAACGATGAGTTTGTCACAGCTCCTCAGATTGAAGAAGTATTTTTGATACAAAGAAGAATCTGTCCAGAGGACTACATTTATTGAGCATCAAGACAATATTCTAAATCTTTAATACATTTTATATGGAAAACACATTTTGACTTAACCAATTAATATATTTTCAATGGCAAAATATGCAGGTTATTTCACATTACTTTCATACTATTCCCTTTCATTGCTTTATGTATTTATTATCTTACTTTTAATTATAAAAATATTGTGAGTCACTATTGTCATTTAGAAAGTGTTTATATTGGAACTAATGTTTGTTCACACACACAGTTACAACAGCTCACCTGTTCCTTAATACTGACAGGAACAATCCCCTCATCACTCTCTGCTCCTGACACTAAATCACATTTTTGAAATCGTCATAAAAAACAAATCTCCCCTTTTTTACAAAACCTTATGATCAATTCAGGCCAGTTTCATTAAAGGGTTGAACAGGGCTCACAGGGAACTTTTCATATAGAGCAGGTCTTCACCAGGCTCATATAATATTATTTAAATGATATAACAGGATGTTATGTCACAATGCCAAACACCACAAAATTCATTGACTTGATAATTACCTGTAACTTGAACGGTGTTTTGCAGCAAAGTTCAACATCATGTCTCACCTGTTTGATCATCTCATTTACAAACTGCAGCTGTTTGAGTGAAACATGTGTCAATGTTTGTACATTCAGCTGTGTCCCGTTTCCAGAGCTTTTTTCTTTTTAATTCTTCTCTTCTCTGCACCAACCTCCACTGACCGCATTTACGCGTCACCTCCGGCACATAACAAAAACGAAACTGAAAGTGGAGGAGGTGCACGGTGCACCCCCGCAGCTGCTGCGGTGATAAACTGAGGACACGAATAAATGAAGGGTGGGGCGGCCCAGGAGCAGCGCGATAGTGGTGTTCTGTGTTATATGTTGTTAAAAACAAAAGTAGTAAAATATTTAAAAAAAATAAAAAACGAGGAGCGGGGTCTCCTCTTATGCTGCCCCCTGCTGGAGACCTCCCTGTGTGGCGGCACAGTTCGCTCATAGGACGGAACGCCTCTGACACCATGGAGTAATGATAGGCTGATGCAATATGCAAGAGGTTTAACAACTGAGTTTGAAATTGCATGCAGGGTTTTACTGCAAATCCCCTCAGCTCCAGCTGTATAAGAACTCTTTAGTTTTTTAATGATTTTAGTTCACTTTCATCAGTAGGTTTCATTTTTTTAAAAAGAGTAACTGCCTGAAAGATAATTCTTGTAAGAGTCTCCCTGGGAATGCTTGATTTTGTTAGCAAGGTTATGACCAATAGATAAAGTAATTATTAAAACGATCAGCAAGTTGATGAAATCTCTAATTGGAGATTGCAGGAGCACCTGAAGTTTCTGGCCCCTATTAAGGACTTTATTTAGAACTGACCAAGTCTTTTTAGAGTCACCCTGAGCTGAATTTATATAGTTAGCATAATTACATTTGCTCTTTCTTATTATGTATGTCAGTTTATTTCTGTACAAGTGATATTTCAATTAGTTATGATGGTTAGTGTTTTATAAGTACCTGTTGTACAGTTTATTTTTATGTTTTATAGAGTTCAGCAAAGGGTTTTGCTCATTTCTCATACTGTTAACAGTCCTTTCTGGAATAGTTATGTTAATAGCTTCTAATAATTCATAAATCAGATTTTTGTAAGCAGCATCAGGATCACAAACATTAAAAACTCTGGTCCAGTTCTAACATATCTGGCTGCTGCTTCACTCCGACTCCAGAATGAGGAGAAAACTGTTGTTCAGAACCATCCACTAGAACCTCCTGAACCACCAGAGACAGAACCAGAACCTCACTGACTTTCAGGCTGTGCTCTGAATTATTGATGCAGGTTCTTCAACTAAACTATAGAAGACAAGAAGATTCAGTCTAAATCAGCAACAGCTGTCTTACTTCGTGTGTGATGGTCCAGCTTCTTCACGGAGTTCTGGAGGATTTACTTTGGACATGTCACTCTTCATGGACAGACAGCTGGGTCCTGGAGGTTCTGCTCTCGGTCTGAGGTTCTGACCTCTGAAACACAAACATGTTGTTCTTCACATGAATCCCTGGAGAAAACCACTGAAGAAGCTCTGAACACACAAACTGCTGCAGACACTCTGAAGGTTTAAAGATCCAGAGTGAAACCTTCAGGATGGACTCACCAGTTTTCACCACATGACATGAAAACATGACAGTCAGCTCCTGTTAGTAAAATATCACTTTCTATGTGATTCATGGTGAACATCACAGCTTTTATCAAACTAACTCAAAACAAAACCCAACTTGAGCTTTTTAAACATGGTGTCACAACATCTTCCCTAATTGTTGGTCTCATGTGAGCTCCTACTGGTCCTCTTGGTTCTGGTCCTCTTGGTTCTGGTCCAGTAAAAAGTTGCTGCAGAGATATTACAGATTGTTCTGGAACAAAAGAACTGGTCCCAGTTTGAAACTGGAACTGATCTGATGAAGAAATCAAACTCCTGTTTTTTCACATGAACACATGAAAGTTGAAGGTTTGGAGGGTCCAGTTGGGCCCAACCTGCAGGTTCTGGTTCTGGACGGGTTTAAACTTTCTACCCTGGAGCTTCAGTGTTTACACAACTTGTCTTTTTCAATTCATAACCTAAAAACTGGGTTATTGACACGTTCATGTATCTGTAGCTCCTACCTGAGGGTGAGAGGTTCAAGGCAGAAAAAAGTTCTGGATCATCTAGAACCGGTCCTAGTTTCTTCAAGGATCTCAGTGTGTAGATGTTCTGGATCAGAACCGGTCCTAGTTTCTTCAAGGATCTCAGTGTGTAGATGTTCTGGATCAGAACCGGTCCTGGTTTCTTCAAGGATCTCAGTGTGTAGATGTTCTGGATCAGTTAGAACCGGTCCTGGTTTCTTCAAGGATCTCAGTGTGTAGATGTTCTGGATCAGAACCGGTCCTGGTTTCTTCAAGGATCTCAGTGTGTAGATGTTCTGGATCAGTTAGAACCGGTCCTGGTTTCTTCCTGCCAGTGGTCACTATGTTCCTCAGTGAGTTCTTCTGAGCTGCTGCTCTACTGAAGCAGCAAACAATGTGAGATGTTCAAAGCCTCTCCCAGAAGCTCAGTAAAACATGGAGCTGATGAACAAACAGGAAGTTGTGTTGTCACTTTCTTCACCTCCGTCTCTTCCCTCCTTTCTTTACATGTTTCTGTGGAGATTCTGTGTGAGGACGGAGCTGTTGACTCGTTCTAATATTCACACTGAATGTTTTGGTCTCGCTCTGTACGAGAACTTCCCTTGTGTTCTGGATACGTTGGATGAAGCTGCCTGCAGTGTTTCCATGATTCAGTCCAGAGGTCAAAGGTCACTCCAGCTAGTACTACAAGTGTGATGATGAAGCAGACAAAGCCTTGGTTTTACAGAGACTCGTGTCAAGTTGAAGTGTCCACAGTGGAGACAAGAACAAAGTAAAAAGCATCAAACACACAGAGTCAGGCTGAACAAGTCACTGCAGTTGCTCTCAGTTTTAAATATTCATTTTACATCAATATAAAAGAAAACAATGTATAAACATACAATGCAAAATGTAAAAGACATAAAAAGAAAGGTGGCAGAGAGAAGAAATAATCATTCATGTCACATCTTCATGTTGCTGCTGGAAACGTCACAGGAGAAACTTCCCTTCAAAGCAGACTGGGAATTCACCAGTTTTCAACAAGAAACCCAACATGAAGTTCTCTTCTTTGTTCTTTGAGGACTTTACAGGACTCAGAAACTGTTTTCTTACTTTGTGTCTGAGGGTCCAGGTTCAGGACTGAAGTCTGGAGGAACATCTTTGGACACGTCACTCTTCATGGACAGACAGCTGGATCCTGGAGACTTTTCCTTCAGTTGACCTTCCATCTTCTGGTCTTCAGGTGGTCTGAGAGAGAAACCAGTAGAACAAACAAATGAACACGTTCACACACGTACAACTACACGATCGTCTTTGTTCATGTTCAATTTTTAGGTCTGTTAGCAAAATATCATGAACCACTGAACAAATCAGTTTTAGAAACTTTTTGTAGATACACCTGCAACTAACTCATTGATGGAGTCAACCTGATTCAAGATGGCCACCACAGCTAATTGATCCTCGTGAGTTTTCCAGATGTTGAGCTGAGGTTTGTTGTGGTTGTAGCTGAGAGTCTTCCTCGACACACATACGAGCTTTGACACAACACACACACTTTTTATTTGCATGCAGCTTAGAGAACAAACTGTTTATATGTACAGACTAATATGGAAACAAGTTGAAGTGTGAGCAGCCAGACTTTCCTGTCATCTTCTAAAATGGTCTTCATCAATAGTTCTCCAGACTTCCTGAAGGTTTTTACACTTGTTTGATGTTTTATTCAGCTTCACTTTTTGTACTTTGAGAAATTATTATTTGTTATTTGTCCTGCATGACAGCACATGATATTATTGTCAAAGTAAAGTGAAGATTAGTAGAACAGAAGAAGAAATGTCAGGTCTAAAGACTATACGTAGTAAAATGTGAACATCAAAACATCTTTTTAGGACCAAGACCCAACTGTCAAACCAAGGCCTGGAGCAAAAAATGACACTGAGATCATTTTAATAATCATTCTCTTTTAAAAAGGATTTGAGAAATGAAGAAGAGAGAAAATGAAGAGTGTAACAAACAGATGGTCACAGTGAGATCTAAATATGTGACAGAGGACACGAGAACACAGAATGAACAGTTTTTACATTGAAACAACAGTTTTTGTCTTAAAAGACCAACAAAAACTCAGACATGAACAAATAAATACAAACATGTTCAAACTGCAGCATAGATGACTTATCTAACCTTTTTTCATTGTGTTTAACTCCAGCTGCTAACAACAAAAATATGACATCAAAAAATATCTCGATTTTATATTTTTATTTGTTTTAAGTCAGAACCAGCCACTAGGGAACACAAGCCAGTGTATCTCTGGTTCTGGTCCAAAGCCCGGGTAAATGGTGAGGGTTGTGTCAGGAAGGGCATCCGACAGAAAACAGTTTTGTCGAGGCCCGGGTTAACAACAACCACCACCGTGCTGTTGACAGAGTGCTGGTAGAAAGTGTGCTGCTGTTAGTGGAAGACCACGAGGAGGGAAACATGTCAGGAGACAGAGGAAGAAGAGGAAAGTGAAGAATGTAGGACTGAGGGTGTACACTCTAAATGTGAGGGTCCAATAAATATTTAAGCAACAATAATAAATGAGTTGAACGTTTTATATAAGATTATTAAGAAGTTAAAAGTGTGACAGAGACAGCAGTCACTTTAATGCTGGACCCTTTTAATAAAGCTCTGAGAAAATAAAGTGACATTCTGAACACTACACTACTAACTCTACTGGATGCTCGTGATCTCCGGGCCCTTAAACGTCACTGCACCTCAAACAGGAATGCCACTGTCAAGGAAATAACAGAATGGGCTCAGGAATACTTCCAGAAAGCATTGTCAGTGAACACAATCCACCGTGCCATCTGCCGTTGCCAGCTGAAACTCTACAGTGCAAAGAGGAAGCCATTTCTAAGCAAGCTCCACAAGCTCAGACGTTTGCACTGGGCCAGGGGTCATTTAAAATGGAGTGTGGCAAAATGGAAGACTGTTCTGTGTCAGATGAGTCACGATTTGAAGTTCTTTATGGAACACTGGGACGCCATGTCATCCGGACCAGAGAGGACAAGGATAGCCCAAGTTGTTATCAACGCTCCGTTCAGAAGCCTGCATCACTGATGGTATGGGGTTGCATGAGCGCTTGTGGCATGGGCAGCTTGCATGTCTGGAAAGGCACCATTAATGCAGAGAACTATGTTCAGGTTCTAGAACAACATATGCTCCATCTAGACGTCATCTCTTTCAGGGAAGACCCTGCATTTTTCAACAAGATAATGCCAGACCACATTCTGCAGCAATCACAACATCATGGCTACGTAGGAGAAGGATCCGGTACTGAAATGTCCAGCCTGCAGTCCAGATGTTTCACCTATAGAGAACATTTGGTGCATCATAAAGAGGAAGGTGCGACAAAGAAGGCCCAAGACGATTGAACAGTTAGAGGCCTGTATTAGACATGAATGGGAGAGCATTCCTATTTCTAAACTTGAGAAACTGGTCTCCTCTGTCCCCAGACGTCTGTTGAGTGTTGTAAGAAGAAGGGGGGATGCCACACAGTGGTAAAAATGGACTTGTCCCAACTTTTTTGGGATTTGTTGACGCCATGAAATTTTGAAACAACATATTTTTCCCTTAAAATGATACATTCTCTCAGTTTAAACTTTTGATCTGTCATCTATGTTCTGTTATGAATAAAATATTGACATTTGCCATCTCCACATCATTGCATTTAGTTTTTATTCACAATTTGTTTAGCGTCCCAACTTTTTTGGAATCCGGTTTATACTACTCAGGGTGTCATACAGCTGTAAAACTAATACTCAGTGTGTTATACAGCTGTTAAAACTACTACTCAGGGTGTCATACAGCTGTTAAACTGCTGATCAGGGTGTCATACAGCTGTTAAACTGCTGATCAGGGTGTCATACAGTTTTAAAACTGCTACTCAGGGTGTCATACAGCTGTTAAACTGCTGCTCAGGGTGTCATACAGCTGTTAAACTGCTGCTCAGGGTGTCATACAGCTGTTAAACTGCTGCTCAGGGTGTCATACAACTTTTAAACTGCTACAGAAACATATGTTGATTTCACAGCGGATAGAGGCAGCTGTCAGTTTGTGCTACGCGTATGGTGGTCTGACGATGTATGCTTCACCAATTAAGAGATAAGAGAGAGATAAGAGATTTATTGATTAACATTGCACCAATTAATTAATACAACGTAATTATGTAAGCACAGTCATCCAGAAGAGGGAGAGTGTGTAAGCTGCAGCATTTCCAAACACATGACATGTGTACCACATGTTTTTCTGCGCGGCCGGCTCATCCGTCTCCAGATGAAGGTCAACAGATATGGAAAAAAGGAGAAACACAATAGGTATCATTTGTGATATTCAAAAAAGAGTCTATCAAAGATTGCCTTAAGACACTCTATGATAAAGTCCCAAAAACTCTATCAGCAAAAGCACAACCAGACGAGACATTGTTGCAGATTTGACGACATGCAAGGAGATCAAAGAGTCTGTGAGTAACATTCAGATAAGCACAGTTCAGCAGTTGTCTCAGCTCGGCGCCTCCGAGTGCACTCCCAGAGACCTCAGGAGGGGGGGGGGGGTCAGCAGTGTCTCTCAGCTTCACTCCAGGAGAGGAGTTCCCGGCACAGCCTTCTTGTTTTCCAAGGTCGTGCAGAAACTAGACTAGATAGTATTGTTTATCTTCAATAGGCCACAGTGTTCTTTTGATTGCAGCCTTCCAGAGTCCAGGTGCTGTTCAGGTCCAAATAGCCGAATCAAATGAGTTTCCGAAGCTACGAACCTCCATCCGTGCCCTGATTACTGCTGGGCGGCTGTAAACGAGTCCCAAAACGCACAGCAGAACCACGGTGGTCCACAGCTCCCAATGTGCGGTTCAGCTCGTACAACAGCTGGTTTGAGGAGCTCATAGCCCGGATCAGAGTCTCTTGCTGTTCAGGAAGTTTGGCCAGCGCGCCGATAGCTGCCGAAGTCTTCCTGATCTTCCAGTAACAGACAGCTCCGCTCACGCCAAAAAACAGAGCAGCTGCCACCAATAATCCAATGATCCAAAAATCTTCCACGTCTTCGACAGACAGGACGGTCAAACACATAGGCTGCCACTGTCCCCACGAGTACATGATGTATCCGACCGCGTGCGTGTCAGAGGGGCAAACCGCTTCTCCTGGCCCGGCTCGCTTCGTGGAAAAAATCTTATCTATAGATGAAACAGCCCAATTGATTAAATCCATCGCAAATTGGTTCGAGTGAGCGCTGAAGAATCACAGACGAGACAAAAAGCAAGCAGGAAGAGGAAAACTTAGGGAGGGTTGGAGCAAAAAGATATGCGACTTGCTCTGTCGAGAGGCGGAAGTAAAAAATAAGACCAGAACTCATCTGGCTACGTAATTAAACTTTGGGGCACAATCCAAACCGAGCGCGCAGTTGGAAGCCTCCAACGAAGTGGACGCTTCTTCTTCTTCTTTTGGTTTATTGGCGGATTGCAAACAGCGTTCAGGTGCATACCGCCACCTACTGAGCAAGAGTGTGTAACTCATGGCCTCCTTTCCTTATATTCTATTTTTAATATTGATGTTTTGTAAATATTTAAACAATGCTTTCCTAATATGATTTATTTTATCCCCATCACCTTCAGTTCCTAATATTCCTCCTAAACTCCAAACTCTCCCCGTCTCTGACTTTTTCTTTGAATCTCTCCCCATCATCTATATATTTAGTGCACTCCATCAGTACATGTTCTACACTTTCTGTATCCCCACATTCCTCACATCTACTGTTATTCGGTTTCCCCATCATGAACAATGTGTCATTTAGAAGTGTATGGCCATTACTATGTCAATGTCAATTTTATTTATATAGCACATAAAAACAACCGAAGCCGACCAAAGTGCTTTACAGTTAAAAAAATAAAAGGGTAAAATGCATAGTGCCAATAAACATAATAAAGTTAACAGTAAATACACAACAACAATAAAATCTGCTCAAAATCTGTTCTCAGACTCTGTGAGGATCAAACACCAAGTAAAACAGATGAGTCTTGAGCAAAGATTTAAAAGTCTCAACAGTCTGAGCGCTCTTTAAATTCTCAGGTAAACTGGGTAACAGGGGGTCTCAGGTAAACTGTTCCACAGCTTTGGAGCAGCAACCGCAAAAGTCCGATCAGCTCTGGACTTCATTCTGGATCTGGGGACATCTAAGAGAAACTGGTTGGTAGACCGGAGTGCTCTTACAGGAGTGTAGATGTTGATAAGATCACATAAATATGACGGGGCCAGACCTTTTAAGATTTTAAAAACAAGCAATAAAATCTTAAAATCAATCCGATAGTGGACAGGGAGCCAGTGAAGGGATGCCAGGACAGGGGTTATGTGTTCATATTTTTTAGTTGAAGTTAAAAGACGAGCTGCTGCGTTCTGGACAGATTGTAAACGATGCAAAGATGATTTGTCTAAACCAACATACAGTGAATTACAATAGTCCAAGCGAGAAGTAATAAAAGCGTGAATCACCTTTTCAAGGTCTCTGAAAGAGAGACAAGACTTCACCTTGGCAATGAGTCTTAGCTGGAAGAAACCGGATTTAACTACAGCATTTATCTGTTTGTCTAACTTAAAAGCACTATCAAAAATAACTCCCAGATTCCTGACATTGGAGTGGCTGTATGAAGCCAAGGGGCCAAGAACATTTAGGGTGTTACATTTGCCAAAGCTGATGGCTTCCGTTTTATTTTCATTTAGATTTAGAAAATTAAGTTTTAACCAGATTTTAATGTCATTCAGACAGTCCAGGAGTGGATCCAGTGGAGTGACCCTGTCTGACTCAATTGGAAGATATAACTGTGTATCATCAGCAAAGCAGTGAAAAGGAATGTTGTGTTTTCTAAAAATGGACCCCAAAGGCAACATGTACAAATTAAAAAGCAGTGGACCTAAAATAGACCCTTGAGGGACTCCACAGATCAAAGGAGCTGGAGATGAAGAACAGTTCCCTAAATGAACAGAAAAACTTCTGTCAGTCAGGTAGGATCTAAACCAGGATAAAACTGTGCCTTTGATACCGACCACGTGTTCCAGTCGTGACAACAAGATGTTGTGGTCCACAGTATCAAAGGCAGCAGAAAGGTCTAAAAGCACTAAAACAGCAGATCCTCCTGCATCAACAGTTAAAAGAAGGTCATTAAAAACTCTTAAAAGGGCTGTTTCTGTGCTGTGGCCTGATTTAAAACCTGACTGGAATTTTTCACCAATGCTGTTGGCAGTTAAAAACCTCTTAAGTTGATTAAAAACAACTTTCTCTAAATTTTTTGACAGAAAAGGTAGTTTTTAAATAGGTCTATAATTTAAGAGCAGTGTTGTGTCGAGGTTTTTCTTCTTTATGAGAGGCTGCACCACAGCATGTTTGAAAGAAGCTGGAACGCAGCCAGATGACAAGGACATGTTAATCAGGACAAGAACTAATGGACCAAGTGTGCTAAAAACTTCCTTAAACAGTCGAGAGGGAACACAGTCCAGAGGTGAGTTAGAAGGCTGCATGTGATCCACAATGTCCTTTAAAACAATTAAAGTCACCGGCTCAAACTGTTCAAAGGCAGCTGAGGATGGAGGGAATAAGGATGTATCTGTGTAAAGTTGTGTTGAAGAGGGTCTCAGAGCAGTGATTTTATCTATAAAAAACTTAGAAAACTGTTCACACAGTGCAGGAGATTCAGCAACATGACCAGCATCACAAGGATTTACAACAGAGTTAAAAACATTAAAAAGAACCTGAGGTCTGTGACTGTTGTTTGAAATCATGTTAGATAAAAAAGCTGTTTTTGCAGCTTTAACAGCTCTCTGATAATTTGACAGGCTGTCTTTAAATATGTCCAGGGAAACCTGCAGTCTGTCCTTACACCACTTCCTCTCAGCCCGTCTGCACAGGTGTCTGAGCGCGCGCGTGTGTTCACTCAGCCACGGCTGACATGACTTCCTCCTTTTGGTTCTCAGAGGAGCAACAGAGTTCAGAATGTCAGAACACGTAGAACTAAAAAGTTCAGTGAACTCGTCCACGCTGGACACGGAGCAGAACTGAGGGTTGCAGGAGACGGAGTCATTAAAATCAGCTGAGAAGCGCAGCGCTGTGGTTGAATTAATTGCGCGCGCAGAACGCACGGATGGTCCATTACTATCATCTCTTCTCTTCTACATCTTTCTCTATAATTATTTATTGTAACCGTTTTGAATTTTGAATAATCTTCCTTTCTTGTCTTCATTCCATCTTTTCTGCCATTTTTCTTTTTCTTTAATAATTGACTTACCCTCTCCTTTCCCTAATGTTACATTAATTGTTATTTCTCCTTTCAATGCTTTTTGCAAGTTTATCTGCTCTTTCATTCCCTTCCACCCCCTCGTGTGCAGGTACCCAACAAAACTGTATATCAATTCCACCTCTGTGTAACCGGAATAATGTGTGCTGTATTTCTAAAAGAAGGTCTTTCCTGTCGTTTCCTTTCGACTGCATACTTTCTATGACAGCCTTTGAATCAGTGCATATCACCACCCTATGGTTTAACCTCCTCAACCCATTGTAAGCTAAATATAACTGCCACCATCTCTGCTGTGTATACTGAAAGTTGATCTGATATCCTTTTGGAAATACAAACTTCAAATTCTGGGATATAAACTCCTATTCCCACCCACCCCTTTGTATTTTTTGAGCCATCTGTGTAAATTTCCATGTAATTATAATATGATTCTCTAATGTATTTGCTGGTTTTCACCCCTATTTCATTTACATTCCATTCTCTTTTCATTTCTAGTATTTTCATCTCAACTTTACTTTCTGGAATTAACCAGGGTGAGATAACACTACTGTAATTGGATTAATCTGTGAAATCCTTTATTTTCTATTCCATATATTTCGCTAATTTGTTTATTTTCCACCCAAATCCTTTTCTTTGATATTTGTTATATTCCCAACAGTTCTGAATTGTCATTGCTGCAGGATTTCCTTTACTTCCTTTGAATTTAATCCAGTACATTAATGACAGTTTAGTTCTTCTCATTTCTAACAGAGTCTCACCAGTGTCTATAAGTATTGCGTTAATGGGGGTTGTCTTCATTGCTCCTGTGCAAACCCGTAATGCTCTGGATTGAAGCCCATGTAATTTTTGAAGTGTTGTATTTGCTGTTGCTCCATACACTATGCTTCCATAGTCCCAACGTCTATCTCATGAGAGCTCTGTATATATTTAAAAGTGATTGTTTATCTACTCCCCACCTGCCACTGCTTTCATTAGATTCATTACTTTTTTACACTTTGTTTCCACCTGATTTAAATGACATTGCCATGAGTATGAACTGTAACCATAAGCCAAGATATTTAAATTCACTAACTATTTTTAAAGGTTGTCCATATAGTAAGAAATGTTCATCATTTATCTTCTTTTTGTTTGTTATCATAATGTATTTAGTTTTGCTTACAGACAGTTTGAAACCCCATTCAAAAGACCGAACTAAACTAAACATTTGATTAATTGCTTTTCTAATGCTTTTAACAACATGCGGAACATTTCTCCCCCTCATCCATACTGCTCCATCATCTGCATATAGTGCTGATTTGATGCCTCTGTCAAGATTTGCAAATATGTCGTTAATCATAATGTTGAATAAAACTGGACTAATTACACTACCTTGAGGGGTGCCATTTTCCACTTTGAAGTCTCTTGAAAATTCACCCCCAACTTTAACTCTAATTGACCTATCCTTAAAAAAGCTGGCAATCCAGTTATATCTCCTCCCGTCTATTCCCATTTGATCTAGTTTTATTGACAGTCCTTCCCTCCACATAGAATCATATGCTTTTTCTATGTCAAAGAATACTATAATCATAATTTTTCATTTTCAGTGTTTTTTCAATATCATTACACACTCTTACTAGAGCATCTACTGTGGAGTGTGGACCGGCAATTTGTAAAACCACATTGATAATTATTTAGAAGTTCTCTTTTTTCCAGACAATTCATTAATATACTAACTAATATTTTCTCCATCAGTTTACATAAATTAGATGATGCTATGGGCCTGTAGTTGTCTGTACATGATGGATCCTTCCCTGATTTTAATATAATATTTAATGTTATTTCTGGAAGATGTCTAAACATGACATAGCATAGGTTATCTTCTCCTGGAGCTGAGTAACCTGTGTCTTTTAACGCCATTTTAATTTCTTTCATAGTTATATGTTCATCAAGTGTTGACATGGATTTATTTTTCTTCTGTCCTACATCATTGAATGTTTTGAGTTTTTGTTCTTTCTGCTGTCTGAAGTTGTTCCAGATGTTCTCCACTGTGGATTGCAGCAAACGCCTCACCAAGAGAATCAGCCTTGTCTTTATTCGAAACCATTATCTCTTTATTTTTAATCAGTGCTGGAATTTTAACTTCACTTCTTTTCCCACTCATTTTTACAAGAGGGACCTGTCTCACTCACACCAAACAACCATCCACTCTCACACTCACACCTAGGGTCAATTTAGAGTCACCAATCAGCCTAACAAGCATGTTTTTTGGTCTGTGGGAGGAAACCGGAGTACCCGGAGGAAACCCACGCATGCACGGGGAGAACATGCAAACTCCACCCAGAAAGGCCCCGGACCGGGATTTGAACCGGCAACCTTCTCGCTGAGAGGCAGCAGCTCTACCAGTTGTGCCACCGTGCTGCCCATTCATCAAGAATTGCATTCATCAAGGCTTTCTTTATTAACTAAATTACTATTTTTCTCACAATTAATTTTAATTAATTAATTTTAATTAATTTTTCTCACAATTAATTTTAAATGTGTTTCCCAGTTAGCTTTCTTAAAGCACCATCTTGTAGAAATTATTTCCTCTTGTTTGATTATTTTGTCATTTATAATTGTACTAATAGGAAAATGATCGCTCCCCATTGTAGATTCTCCATTTACATTCCAATCACAGGATTTTGCAAGATTATCTGATACTAAAGTTAAATCTAAATACTGTATGAGACTGAACCTTTATTGATATTAAATCTTGTGCCGTGACCATTATTGAGACAAACCAGTGATCTTTCATCCATCATTTCTTCAATGACGTTTCCAATACTGTCTGTTTTGCTACTACCCCATAAGCTATTGTGTGCATTAAAAGCCCCACGCCATATTTCTCTCCTGTTTATCCCTCCTGATATTTCCTTAAATACCTCACTGTCTAGATTTTTACATGGGTTATAAAAAAATATCTTAATATGTCCATTATTTTTAAGTTGTATATTTCTATGCTAATACATATGGTGTTGAGTGGTAGATTTCCTTATATGCTATTCCATCCTTGATAAGTGTTGCACACCCTCCTCCACTGCTTCCAGTACTTCTGTCTTTCTGTATTGTACTATATCCATGAATTTTAAAGTCTAAATGGGGTTTTAACCATGTTTCCTGTACACATATTATATCCGGTAGTGTTTCTAACTGGTATATGTATTTTTTAAGTTCTTGACCATTAGCTATCAAGCTCCTAGCATTCCATTGAAGAATGTGAAAAACCATTCCTAGTCCTTTCCTTGTCCATTTCCTGTTGGTTCAACTGATGTTAATAGTGTGTGGATCTGGTCTGCTTGTATTTCGTTCATATCAAGAAACCTTCCTGCTGCTTCCACAATTGTTTTTTTTATTTTATCACTTTTCTTTTTCATTTGTATTGTCCATCCATCCATCCATTTTCGTCCGCTTGGCTCTCGACTGCGGCAGTCGCAGTCCTTCCCTCTCCCGTGCTTCCCCCCCCCCTTGCTGCTGGCAGCGCCACAGCTGAGCACCTCGAACGCAAATTAAGATGGATTGGAGGTTTGGGCATTCGATTCTACACAGAAGAAGGCACAAGGGGAGCCTTTCCACCCTCACAGAGTGACGGAGGATACGCCATGGATTCCGCCATGGATTCCGTGGATTCCTGGGCGTGCTCTGTGGAGGTGAAGAATCTTGGATTATATTGGATTATGATGGCAGCGCTTTGCTTTTTGGCGTTTGTGGAGCACTGGTCTATCGCAAAAGAGGGAGACTTCAGCAGGACTTAATGCCTGGAGCACCCGACGTCTGGTCTGCGCAGTGACCTCGAGAAATCAGCTGTGTGCGAGCTTATCCAGAGGGTGAACAGATCACCCTCGGATAGGGACTCTGGACGCTGTGGTCAACATCAGAAATCAGCTGTTTGTGAGCTTATCCAGAGGGTGAACAGATCACCCTCGGATTTGGGACTCTGGACGCTGTGGTCAACATCTGAGGTCAGAGCTTGGATCAGTGGAAAAAAGTCCCGAATTGGATAACAGAATCGCCCTTACAGACTGAAGGCTGCAGAAATTACAATGTGTGCCTGATGTGAAAATATTTGTTAATTCTTATCTGACTCCCTTGGAAACAGCCTTGGAGAAGGCTGGATATCTAATTTCTCCTGAGATGTGCTTACTGTGGACAAAAACAGCTGCTCTTGTCTTGTCTGCTACCCCCCCGGAGAGCTTGTCTTCTCATGGACAAATCCTCCCTGCCTCAGTCTCTCAACATGCAACATGTAACTGTCCTAATTTGTGCTTATTTGGTATGGTTTTTACTGTGTCATGCGGTGTATTGCAGACAAAATGTGATACATTTTTTTTAATACCAACGCTGTAACCCCCCATGGTTTCTTTCCCTGTTTTCACACCTTTGACCTTCATCCCGAGACGGATGAGAGAGGCCGCGCTGAAGAACATGTCATGTGTTTTGATAAGCAGGAGCTCTACACACTCAACCCCTCTTCTGGATGACTGTGCACACATAATCACGTTGTATTAGTGAGAACTGGTGCAATGTTAATAAAAGTTCTTGAATCTTGAATCTTATCCGGGGTTGGGTCGCGGGGGTAGCAGCCTAAGTAGGGAGGCCCAGACTTCCCTCTCCCCAGCCACTTGGAGCAGCTCCTCTGGGGGAATCCCAAGGCGTTCCCAGGCCAGCCGAGAAACATAGTCCCTCCAGCGTGTCCTGGGTCTTCCTCTGGGTCTCCTCCCGGTGGGACATGCCCGGAACACCTCACCAGGGAGGCGTCCAGGAGGCATCCTAACCAGATGCCCGAGCCACCTCAACTGGCTCCTCTCGATGTGGAGAAGCAGCGGCTCTACTCCGAGTCCCTCCCGGATGACTGAGCTTCTCACCCTATCTCTAAGGGAGAGTCCAGACACCCTGCGGAGAAAACTCATTTCAGCCGCTTGTATTCGAGATCTCGTTCTTTCGGTCATAACCCAGAGCTCATTTGTATTGTTACGTTAACAATATGACAGAAATGCAAGAAACTTCTCCTTTTCCACTATCATTGATTTTTCATCGATTTTTCATTTGTGATTGCATGTGATATGTTCTGGTGCTGGTGGTATCGGTGACTTCTTCTGGTTCCTCTGACTATCACTTACGCTTTGCACCTTTCTCTGGATAATTTCTTCATTAAACACTTTTTTTGTTTCAACTATTCTCACCTTCTTCAGTGCTTCAGCGTATGATATTCTCTGTTATTTTACGTCTTTGGGCTTCTCTGGCTTCCTTCTGAACTACACATCCTCCATATGCTGCACTGTGCTCTCCTCCACAGTTGCAATATTTTACCTGATGTAAATCTGACACGAAGCTCCGATCCTTGCTTTGAACTTGAAGCTGCGTTCTCTTTGAACCACTGCTAAGAGGCGTGGTTTACGGCAGAGCAAGTTATGTAAGCAATGACGTATGAAGCAGTGACTGCTTGGTCCCCGAATGAATCCCGCAAGATGATTCGTTGACGCGAGACAAGCTTCAGGAGGCTTGTGCGCGCCAAAACACCCTTAAAGGCAACCGACACATACAACAATATGTCGGGTTGTTGTCAGAGTTGTTTTGTGCGTTATTACTATTTTCATCACTGCGTTTGTTTGATAAACATGGAGCCAACCAGGAAGAGAAGCCGTTCTCAGATGTGGGAACACTTCGATCTGATCAGTCCCAATAAGGTGAGTAGTTTATTACTAAACAAAAAACTTGAACAGTAGTAAGCTGGGGGGCGTATCCAGGATTCTGCAAAGGGGGGTAGGTTAGGTTCATTTGCATGTGTGGTGATTTAAGTGACGTCTATGACCTGACAGTTTATTTTCTTGTTTGATTACTGTTCATACAGGTCCAGTGCTCGTATTGTTCCATGCAACTGGCGTATAATAATATGTCCTCCATGCTTAGGCACTACAGAGCTAAGCATGAAGACAAGCAGGACACTGTTCATGGTAGGTTATGTTCAATATATATATATATATGTTTATCAATAATTTATGTTCATCAGTAGATTTGTTTATCAATATATATTTGTTTATCAATATATATGTTTATCCACACAATTCTACACACCAATAATAATGTTACAGTAACATGATATCACATAACAGTTTTATTTGTTTGATTCTGTCTTAGTGGACTGGAAGCAGGAGCTGGTAGAAGCTCTGGTCATGAGCTGGTGAAGGACGCTCAGCCTTTTACCATTGTGGACGATCCAGACTTCAAAGAGTTTGTGGGGAAGCTTGACCCCACATACACTCTGCCTTCCAGACAGGCTCTGAAGAAGATGGTGGATGAGAAATATGAGGAGGAGAAGACCAAAGCCAAGGCTCAACTGCTGAGCGTGGAGGAAGTGAGCTTGACCTCTGATATGTGGACCTCCATGAACATGGATGCTTATCTGGCAGTAACCGGTCATTGTGTC
>JBBPBX010020257.1:26237-40850 GCA_038048925.1 Garcialebias charrua | reverse complement strand
ATGACTCGTTCATACTCCACGCAGCTGCTGCCGCCCACAGATAAATATTCAACGCTGCGCTCTGAAACACATTCATGGGCGATGTTACGTCCTCAGCGGAGTGTGTCTGTTAGCAAAATATCTCATGTTTGGAGTCAACGCGATTCCACCTGATCGACCTCAGCCAACAGAAAAAAAAAACATCTTTGACTCTGTGAAATTTACAGACTTAAACCTAAAATCTGGTGTGGTAGTAGCTGAGAGTCATCCCCAACACAGACTGAGTGCTTTCTGACCTGATAAGATTGGCGTGCAGGCTGCGGGCGAAATGTATAATTTATTTTCATATGAACTCCAAACGTAAGGCAACGACATAAAACTATAACTGTCCGCCTGAGATGCTGTTAATAAATAATAAGTGTGTGTATATACTGTATATATATTTTTTTTTATAATAAAAGTTGTCAATGGATCAAGTTATCTAACCTGAGGAAACACCAAAGACGGGTAATAAAATGATGAAATATAATGATTTAAAAATAAAAAACAGTTGAATGTAAAGTAAAATACAATAAAAAAAATCCTTAAGAATGAGTACAGAAGTAATCAGAGTAAAACAAGTAGAAACGAGTAAACATACGTCAGCTACAATGTAACTAGGAGAGAAAATAATAATTACCGTAATTTCAGGACTATTGAGCGCACCCGAATATAAGCCACGCCCACAAAAAAAGTTAATATAGGCTGCACTTGTCTATAAGCTGCAGGTGTCCATGTTGTAACATGAGATATTTACACAGAAAGATAAAAAACAACAACTTTAAATTAAATACATACCGGTAACATACACAAATACATACAGTACCGGTAAATGTTTTTTCTGAACGGTGCCGGTAACTTAAAAGAAAAAAAAAAAACAGTAGCTAACCAGGAAGTCATTGATCGCAGAACAGGAGGAATATGAAGACATGTCAGGATCCACTGGCAGCGGAGCAAAAGTTGCTCCTCCCTGTTTCATTGGTCCACTGTGACCTGCTCAATAATTTAATTTGTCAGTTTTTTTTTAACATTTATTATTTATACAGGTCTTGTTGAGTCACGAGGAAACACCCCCCAAGAGTGACGTGTATTGAGCAGCTCTGTGAGCACCTGGGTGTGACGAGGCTAAATGTTTTTGGCGGCACGAAGCTCATTAGCCCGTCAAAAAAAAAAAAGACATCTATAAAGTAGCCGCAGCATCGTGTGTGCCACGGGTTCAAAACCTGTGAACAAAGTAGCAGCTTGTAGTCCAGAAATTACGGTAACACTTGTTAAAGTTAATAAATAACAAATATTTTAGCTGATGTCCAGGTGGCGCCTCCTGATGACCTCAGCAAACTGTTTCAGCTGTTTGTTGCTGTGTGTAAAAACTTTGGCTGATTTGAAGCAGTTTTAGTTCTGACCCTCCTCCACTTGTCCTGCAGGATCAACCTGAAGGTGTCCAACAGTCCGTACGGCTACAAGCAGCAGGAGGCGCAGGCCATTCTGAAGGAGGTGCACTCCATCAGAGACACCATCAGCTCCAGGGAGAAGGAGAAGCAGGAGCTCATGCAGGTACGACCCGAGACTCGACGGTCCGACGCCGAGTCAGCCGTCGCTTTTTCAGAGCAAACCCCGAGTCAAGCTGAAGCTTTGGTTTCTGTGGAGCGTTTAAAACCCCTGCATTTAATACCCTCAATCTTGAGCCTTGAAAATATTATTATATTTATTCATTTTACATTTGAAATACTAAAGGAAAAAAATATATATATATATATAACCATTTTACATATAATATGAAAAGAAAAAAACATAAAATGAAAGGTGGCAGAAAGAAGAAGAAATCTTATTATATCTGCCCATTTTTTCAAAAACACAAACAAAATCAATTCAAGCAATAATTGTCGATGAGTAATCGAACAAAAAGAGTAACTCATCACAGATCTAAAAATTTCTAGTACCGGTACAATAAACATTTAAACTGAACATTTTAGTATTTTGTTAACAATTTAGTTTTGATCGTTTTTTAAAACACAAGCACTGATTTTGCATTTTTAGCGTAATTTCCTAAACCGTTCCACAATTCAACTCCCTGTATTGAAATAGACCGTCCCTTTAATGGTAGTTTTGTACTGAGGTTTTGCAAAAATCTCAGTTCCCTTAAGACTGTAACAGCTTTTTCTCTTAACAAAAAGCATTTGAACGTTTGAAGGCAGTGCGTTATTATGAGCTCTATACCATCCATCCATCCATCCATCCATCCATCCATCCATCTTCTTCCGCTTATCCGGGGTCGGGTCGCGGGGGTAGCAGCCTAAGTAGGGAGGCCCAGACTTCCCTCTCCCCAGCCACTTGGAGCAGCTCCTCCGGGGGAATCCCAAGGCGTTCCCAGGCCAGCCGAGAAACATAGTCCCTCCAGCGTGTCCTGGGTCTTCCTCTGGGTCTCCTCCCGGTGGGACATGCCCGGAACACCTCACCAGGGAGGCGTCCAGGAGGCATCCTAACCAGATGCCCGAGCCACCTCAACTGGCTCCTCTCGATGTGGAGAAGCAGCGGCTCTACTCCGAGTCCCTCCCGGATGACTGAGCTTCTCACCCTATCTCTAAGGGAGAGTCCAGCCACCCTGCGGAGAAAACTCATTTCAGCCGCTTGTATCCGAGATCTTGTTCTTTCGGTCATAACCCAAAGCTCATGACCATAGATGAGGGTGGGAACGTAGATCGATCGGTAAATTGAGAGCTTTGCCTTTTGACTCAGCTCTCTCTTCACCACGACAGACCGGTACAGCGCCCGCTTCACTGCGGACGCTGCACCTATCCGCCTATCGATCTCACGCTCCAGTTTTCCCTCATTCGTGAACAAGATCCCGAGATACTTAAACTCCTCCACTTGGGGCAGGACCTCCTCCCCGACCCGGAGAGGGCATGCTACCCTTTTCCGGCTCAAGACCATGGCCTCGGATTTGGAGGAACTGATCCTCATCCCGGCCGCATCACACTCGGCTGCAAACCGCTCCAGTGAAAGTTGTAAATCACGAACTGATGAAGCCAGTAGGACCACATCATCTGCAAAAAACAGAGAAGCGATTCTAAGGTCACCAAAACGGATCCTCTCAACACCTTGGCTGCGCCTAGAAATTCTGTCCATAAAAGTTATGAACAGAATCGGTGACAAAGGGCAACCTTGGCGGAGTCCAACTCTCACCGGAAACGAGCCTGACTTACTGCCGGCAATGCGGACCAAGCTCTGACACCGGTCGTACAGGGACCTAACAGCCCTTATCAAAGGGCCTGGTACCCCATACTCCCGGAGTACCCCCCACAGAACCCCCCGAGGGACGCGGTCGAATGCCTTCTCCAAGTCCACAAAGCACATGTAAACTGGTTGGGCAAACTCCCACGCACCCTCCAGGACCCTGCTGAGGGTGTAGAGCTGGTCCAGTGTTCCACGACCAGGACGAAAACCACACTGCTCCTCCTGAATCCGAGGTTCGACTATCCGACGGACCCTCCTCTCCAGAACCCCTGAATAGACCTTACCAGGGAGGCTTAAGAGTGTGATCCCCCTATAGTTGGAACACACCCTACGGTCCCCCTTTTTGAATAGGGGAACCACCACCCCAGTCTGCCAATCCAAGGGAACTGCCCCCGATGTCCACGCGATATTGCAGAGTCGCGTAAGCCAACACAACCCTACAACATCCAGAGCCCTAAGGAACTCCGGGCGAATCTCATCCACCCCCGGAGCCTTGCCACCGCGGAGCTTTTTAACCACCTCGGCGACCTCAGCACCAGAGATCGGAGAACCCGACCCAAAGTCCCCAGGCTCCGCTTCCTCAGTGGAAGACGTGCCAGTAGGATTGAGGAGGTCTTCGAAGTATTCCGCCCACCGACTCACAACATCCCGAGTTGAGGTCAGCAGCACGCCACCCCCACCATAAATGGTGTTGGTCGCGTACCTCTTTCCCCCCCTGAGACGCCGGATGGTGGACCAGAATCGCCTCGAAGCCGTACGGAAGTCATTCTCCATGGCCTCTCCGAACTCCTCCCACGCCCGAGTTTTTGCCTCAGCAACCACCCGAGCCGCATGCCGCTTGGACTGCCGGTACCTATCAGCTGCTTCCGGGGTCCCACAAGCCAAAAAGGCCCAATAGGACTCCTTCTTCAGCCTGACAGCATCCCTCACTGCCGGTGTCCACCACCGGGTTCGAGGGTTGCCACCACGACAGGCACCAACAACCTTGCGGCCACAGCTCCGATAAGCTGCCTCGACAATAGAGGCGCGGAACACGACCCATGGGCTCTATACATTACTAATAAAATATTATAGTCCATCAAATCATAAAACTTCAGTAGTTTGTGTTGGTTAAATAATATATTTGATGGATGACAGTAGGGCTTTCTTGTAATAATTCTCACAGCTCTTTTTTGTAAAATAAAAATGGGCTTTGTTATAGTTTTGCATGCCTTTCCCCAAACTTCAACACAATAAATTAAATGTGGAACAAAAATTGTAACAGATACAGAGCTTTATCATTCAACAAATCCTTTATACAGCACTGCAGTAGATCTAGATATCTTAATTTTAACAGAATTTATGTGCTGTTTCCATGACAGTTTGTCATCAATAACCACACCCAAAAACTTTACCTCACTTACTCTACTTACTTCAACACCATCAATTTTAAAAGAAAAATCCATAGTTTTCTTTTTATTACTAAATAACATATAATTTGTTTTCTCTAGGTTTAATGATAGCTTGTTCAGTTTAAACCAAGTTTGTAATTTAACAAACTCCATTTTTAACAATTCAGACATTTGTTTCAAATCACTACCAAAATAAAAAAAGTGGTATCTTCACAAATATCTTCAGCAAAAAGAACACATTTTAGAAGTCCAGACACCTTCACTAGATCATTTACATACAAAATAAACAATTTAGGTCCAAGTATTGAGCCTTGTGGGCCTCCACATTTGATCTTGCAGAGGTTAGATCGTACAGTATATCATCGATTTGTACAAAATGTTTCTATGTTTTTATCATGTCCAGATTGTTCACTTTAGGTCTCACGCCAAATTTACACTACATGCGGTCCGGCTCCGCCCCGCTCCGCAGGTCGCAGCTGAGCGAGTCCAGTTTCCACTACCTCCGCTCCGCCTGGATGCGCCGCTCCGAGGATGCGCCGCTCCGAGACGCATGCGCGGGAATTGCGAGATCGCGCGATAAATCAAGTGATAAATAAGTAAGTCAGAACAAAACAATTCATTCGGTGGAAGAAGGAGAACAACAGTAGAGACTGCTGCCTTGATCTTCTCTCGTAAATGAGCGACAGGACATGGTTTGAGCAACAGGAAGTGATGTATTACATTTCAGAATAAAATACTTTATTTATTTATTTCTTGTATTGCGTTTGTAGGCGTAGTCATAAATGATAGTTTGAAAGCATTTTTGTACAAATAAATCCGTATAGAGCTAGGATTAAGTCCGCCCGTGGTGATTTTATTTTGTAAATACGGAAGTTGTGCTCGTTCCTTTTCCTGTTGGTGCGACGTAATCTTCAAAAGTTGACTCCGGCACAGCTCCGGCGTCCGGCAGAAATAGAAATATTTCTAATTTTGACGGACTGCCGTCCGCTCGGCACAGCTCGCCGCCGCAGTGCGGAGCCAGTGTAAATTCTGTCATTGATTATAATGGGTGCGTATTTACTGCTGAGGTCGGACCGGAGCGGGGCGGAGCCAGAACGCATGTAGTGTAAATTTGGCGTCAGAGTACGTTTATACGTATGTCTTAAATGTTTATGTTTATTAAATTTTTCATTTTTTTTTACAAAAGAAACACAATACAAGACAATCCCATAAATGATAGCGTACAAAAATTATTATTATTATTATTATTATTATATTATTATTATAAAATATAAAAAAATGAAAGGTAGCAGAAAGAAGAATAAATCTTATTATATCTGCCCCTTTTTTCAAACAATCAGATTAAACAATAGTAATCTTCCACCAACAGTACAAAATGACTAACTCTTTCTAATTTTCTAACTAATACAATACACATTACGTCATTTCATATATATTTTTTTAACAATTTCATTTTGATCATTTTCTTAAATGTAAACATTGACTTGGCATTTTTAACTACATTCTCCAAGCCATTCCATAATCTAATTCCCTGGATTGAGGTAGAACGTCCCTTCAAACTAGTTCTGAGTTGTGGTTTTACAAACATCTCTGTCCCCTTAAGGTTATAACAACTTTGTCTTTTAACAAAATGCATTTGGATATTTAAAGGTAATGCATTATTCTGAGCCCTATACATAACTGATCTTCTTCTTCTTTCGGCTTTTCCCTTTTCAGGGGTCGCCACAGCGAGTCATCCTCCTCCACCTCACTCTGTCCTCTGCATCCTCTGTCCTCACTCCAACTACCTTCATGTCCTCTCTAACTGCATCCATATATCTCCTCTTTGGTCTTCCTCTGTGTCTTTTTCCTGGCAGCTGCATTTCTAACATCCTTCTACCAATATACCCACTGTCCCTCCTCTGGACATGTCCAAACCATCTCAGTGTGTCCTCCCTAACTTTATCTCCCAGTTGTTCAACATGTGCTGTACCTCTGATGATCTCATTCCTGATCTTATCCATCCTTGTCACTCCTAAGGAGAACCTCAACATCTTCATTTCTGCTACTTCCAGTTCTTTCTCCTGTCTTTTTGTCAATGACACTGTCTCCAGACCATACAACATAGCTGGTCTCACCACTGTCTTGTAAACTTTTCCTTTGACCTTTGCTGACACCTTTTTGTCACAAATCACTCCTGAAACTTTTCTCCATCCACTCCATCCTGCCTGGACTCTCTTCTTCACCTCTTTACCACATTCCCCATTTTCCTGGACAGTGGACCCCAAGTACTTGAAGTCCTGCACCTTTGTGACCTCTGCTCCTTGTAGCCTCACTGTTCCACTGGCCTCCCTCTCATTCCCTATACTGTACATAACTGATAAAATATTATAATCTACCAAATCATGGAACTTCAATAACTTCAGTTGATAAAATAATGTACTTGATGGATGACAGTAATGTTTTCTAGTGATAATTCTTACAGCTCTTTTCTGTAATACAAAAATAGGCTTTGTGATTGTTTTACACGCTTTCCCCCAAACATCAATACAATAGATTAAGTGTGGAACAATGATTGTGTTATACAACAAATACAGAGCTTTATCATTCAATAAGTCTCTGACTTTGTACAGTACTGCAATCGATTTAGCTATTTTTATTCTTACAGAATTTATGTGTTGTTTCCATGTCAGTTTGTCATCAATGATAACACCCAAAAACTTCACCTCACTCACTCTACAAATCTCAACACCCTCAATTTTGAGTGGAACATCAACAGTTTTCTTTTTATTACTGAATATCATGTAATTAGTTTTTTCTAGATTTAATGATAATTTATTGATTTTAAACCAAGTTTGTATTTTGACAAATTCTGTCTTTATCAATTCCAACATTTGTTCTACATCTTCACCTAAACAGAAAAATGTGGTATCATCAGCAAAAAGTACACATTTAAGGAGTCCTGACACATTTACCAAGTCATTCACATATAAAATAAATAGCTTTGGTCCAAGTACAGAGCCTTGGGGAACTCCACATGTGATATTACAGAGGTCAGATCTTACATCATTTATTTGTACAAATTGTTTCCTATTTTTTAAGTAGCTAGATACCCACTGTAATGCTGGTCCTCTAATACCATATTTGTTCAGTTTTTCAAGGAGAATGGTGTGATCAATAGTATCGAATGCTTTTTTTAAATCAACAAAAATACTGATACAATATTGTTTTTGATCGACAGCAGTAGTTATTTGTTCCATTAATTCCATGAGAGCCATTGATGTAGAGTTTTTTGATCTAAACCCATACTGACTGTTGCTTAGAATATTTTGTTTATCTATAAATTGGTCTAGTCTGTTCACAAATAGTTTTTCAAGAATTTTTGAAAACTGTGGTAACAAGGATATAGGTCTATAATTGTTGAATACACATTTATCACCATTTTTAAAAAGAGGAACGACCTTAGCTACTTTCATATTATCTGGAAAAATTCCTGTTGAAAATGATAAGTTACATATGTATGTGAACGGCTCAATAATATGGCTCATTATGTCCTTTACAAACATCATATCCATGTCCACCCAGTCTTTCGATCTCTTGTCTGTAAGATGTTTTACTACATTCATTATTTCCTCTTTGTTAGTTCCATTTAGGAAAATACTATTTGCACAACCTGTAATTGAGTGGATCATATTTTTATCTACTTTTGGTATCTTAGCTGCAAGGCTTGATCCAACATTTACAAAATATTGATTAAATCCATTAACAATTTCATTTTCATCATGAACTTCATCGTTGTCTTTTACAAAATATTTTGAAATACCAGTTTTTGCTTTATGATTCTTCAGTACACCATTCATTACTCGCCATGTTGCTTTCATATCACCATTAGTTTTATCTAATAATTTACTATAATATTCTTTCTTATGTTTCCTTATAATCCCTACTAATTTATTTTTATACTTTTTATATTTTTCTTCTGCGCTCTGACTTCGTAATTTCAAGAAACATGAATACAAATAATTCTTTTTTTTACATGCATTTCTTAACCCTTTTGTCATCCATGGTTGATCATTCGTATTTCTCTTTGTGTAATTTGTTTGCACACAATTCTTTACATACAGGGTTTCCAAGATATTCATAAACTCATCATATGCTCTGTTCGCATCATCAACATACACATCATTCCAGTCTTGTTTATCCAGATCCTCTTTCAATTTTTCCAAAACTTTTTTTGATGTGTTTATGATCTTTTTCTTCGTTGTGACTGCTTTTGTGATATTTTGATCATTTTTAAAGATTGTGAAAACTGGTAAATGATCACTTAAGTCGGTCGTTAAGATACCACCTATCACATCCCCATTTGTTATATTTGTGAAAATATTATCAATTATTGTGGCACTATGAGTTGTAATTCTTGTTGGCTTTGATATCAATGGATACATATTTAAACTGTACATTGAGTTTATAAATGTGCTTATGTTATTTGAATCTGTTTTATTTCCCATATCAATGTTAAAGTCTCCACACAAAAAAATATTTTTATTAAAACTCTTCTCCATTAGTTCCAAGATTTTATCAGTGAATATTTCTATATTTGCTCCTGGTGATCTATATACACAACTTATTATTATGTTTTTATCGTTTTTGTTTATAATTTCTATTGTTATCATTTCCATAATATTATCAACTATTATTGACATTTCATTATTTAATTTACATTTTATTTCATTATTGACAAATAGTGCGACACCACCACCTCTTTTATTATTTCTGTTCATATGATATAATTCATACCCCTCGATGTGAATATTACTTGTGTTATCATCATTAAGCCATGTCTCTGACAGCGCTATTATCGTAAAAGTTCTATTTAATTGTTTTAAGTAATCTGTTATTTTGGATATGTTTGCATTTATACTTCTGCTATTAAAGTGAATAATGGAGAGAACTCCATTTGATATATTGATGTCATTAAACTGCTCTTCATTATAATATTCGCTATCTTTTATTACAGGAAAAAAATTTGCATCAATCACATTTTCAACATTATATATTTTAGCTTCTGAGTCTTCGTATGTTGTCATGTTCTAATGTATTTGTTCATTTCACTGTATATTTTATCCATTGTGAGTTGTTTCATTGATTTGTAATTTTCATCTCTTGAATTCATCCAGATCCGTCAGTTCTTTTATCATTTTAGGCTGAGACCCTTCCTTTGCTTTGATAAAGACGTATCCATTTCTAGTCCATGTTGATGCTATTTTTTTTCTTTGTTTTTTAACCACCTTGCTTCTTTTGCAATTTTTCTTGGTAAGATGTTCATTTATGTAAACGTTTGTTCCCTGCAGATTTCTTCTATTTTGCATGACATAGTTTTTTGTATTCCTGCCAATGAACTTAACGACCACTGACGGTTTGAATCTTGGTGAATTACTGGGCAGGGTGTGACAGAACGAAATGTCCCCATATTTTATGTCCATGTTCATGTCCTGTAAGAAAGTAACTACAAGTTTCTCCAGACTCTCCTGTTCTTCCTGAGATTCATACTCACTTGGATCATTGTTATTAGGAGCTCTTTGATGTGTCCGACACTTACTAACATCAAGTCCTGAGATCACCACGTTTTCCTGCTTTGTGAATTGTTCTAAAACCTCTATTTTTTGTTCTAATTCTGCAATTCTCTTGTCTTTGTTAGTTACCAGTTCTTTCAGTTCTCTTATTTCTCCAACCAGACCGGCCTGGGACTCCATCTTTGCTGTTAAACTTTCTATTTGTCTACCCATAAAGTTGAGGGATTCTCTAAAGTCTTGCATATCTGAGTTGTTTCCCTCCGAGTCTGGTGACTTTTGTCCTCTATTTTTCATATTTACAGAGACTGGTGACTTTTGTCCTTTACCTCTCGTCATACTTACAGAGTTTGTGATCTAGTGGTAGCAGGTCTTTTGTTTATTCACTGAACCACATGGCCTTTCCACGAGGCTCACAGGCCTAAAGATGATTTGTGTGGCCCAGCAGTGCAGCACCCAGATCAGCAGTTATTAGATCAGAACTCACGGTTTCAGCAGCCTGCAGCATTCAGATCCACCATCCGAAGAGGTCCGCTCACTAGATCAGACGCAGTCCAGCCAGCACCGCACTCAGCTCCGGTGGCTCAAGGCCCAGTTCAGACCCCCACCAGAACCGATGCAGCCCAGTTAGCACAGTACGTTCCAGGCCCAGCTCCGACCCCCACCAGAACCGATGCAGCCCAGTTAGCACAGCACGTAGTTCCAGGCCCAGCTCCGATCCCCACCAGAACCGATGCAGCCCAGTTAGCACAGCACGTTCCAGGCCCAGCTCCGACCCCCACCAGAACCGATGCAGCCCAGTTTGCACAGCACGCAGCTCCAGGTCCAGCTCCGACGCCCGCCCAGCCCCAGGCGGCGGTCACCCGGCTCTCCCACGGCGATCCGTCCAGCTCGAAACTCCAGGCCGCGGTTCTCCGGTTCTCCCACGACTCTCCAGGCGGCGTTCACGCTCGGCCCACTCACGGCGCCTGGCCCCGGCTCTCTCACGGCTCCCAGCCCAGCTCGAACTCCAGGCCGCGGTCCTCCGGCTCTCCTACGGCGCTCCAGGCGGCGTACACGACGCTTGGCCCACCACCGCGCTTCCACTGTAGCGTGCTTTGTTGTGTTCTTTCACTGCAACAAAGCACCTCAAGCGTGCCGGCTCGCTTTTTTTCGTAACAACCAGCGTATTCTCCGGTTTATTTGCTCACGAAGCCTGCAACTACAGCACCCTGTTACGGTGACCTAGCTCGGTTAGCTTTGATTAGCCCGGTTTGTAGCTACGCTAGGCTAACTCTCGGCAAAAAAACTCACGGACACGTTGGCTTGTAGATTCATAATTCTGGATCGTAAGTTCCAGTCCAATTTCCGCAGCTTTTTCAACGCTCCTCTCTGTACATCTCTGCACATCCAGCGCAAAAAAGCTCTCCAAATACTCCTTTTGGAGGTAGTACTGGCAGGAGCCCAACTAAAGACGACCACTCTGCTCAGCCGCCATCTTGTAAATATAAAATAAGTAAGGAGAGAGAGGCAAACGTCTCCATTCAGGCAAGGCTAATGGCTAGCCAAATGAGGGCCATTTTTTATATATATTGTTTTATGAAATAATAAAAGTTAAAGACAAATGAAAAAGAATGTTAAGTTAGCTAATGATAAACCGCTACACTCAAGCATTACAGTGTTTTTTTTCTTTCTGTTTTCTCTACCTAACAACATATGTGTTAATACACCAGTGTTTGTGGAGTTTTCATAGACAACAGATACTGAATGTCCTGATGCTTTTGAATGTATCAGTCTGCATTTGGACTGACTCGACACACTGATCAAGATCGCTGCCTTTAATGTTGCCGTCGGCTTCTTTCCTCCCACTGATTGCACTTTGACTGCAGAGCATGAGCGAAGACACGCCCAGCGCTCGGAGTTTCCGATCACGGCTCTTTGATCCTGGCCCCAAGACAGCTCCCCCACTCAGGCGCTCCAAGCCGGAACAAAGAGAGATAAGAATCTGGCCTCAAGATAGTTCCCCCATGTTGAGAGACTGTTTTGAGAAGACAAACTGGTCTGTTTTCAGAGAAGCAGCTACTGATGGAAGCTCAGTGGATATGGAACTCTATGCTTCCTCAGTCCTGGGCTACATCAGTACATGCTCTGAAAATGTATCCATAAAAAAATATGTTAAATCCTACCCGAACCGGAAACCCTGGTTAAATAAAGAAGTTCACGCCTTGCTAGCAGCCAGGGACACTGCATTCAAGTCAGGAGATAAAGAGGAGCTGAGAAAGAGCAGGAATGAACTGAAGGATGGCATTAAGAAGGCCAAGGCCACGTATGCACAGAGGATCGAGGGACAGTTCACCTCACAAGACCCACGGAGCATGTGGAAGGGTATTAAATGCATAACAGATTACAAAGGCAAGAACAAACAATGCCCCAGGGACCCATCTCTGCCTGATGCCCTCAATAAGTTTTATGCACGTTTTGATGATCCAAACAGACCAGCTAGCACCAGACTCACCTCATCACCAGATGAAGAGCATCTCAGAGTGACCGCAGCAGAAGTGAGAGGCAGTCTCAGAAAGATTAATCCTCATAAAGCAACCGGACCAGACAACATCCCAGGGAAAGTTCTGAAGGAATGTGCGGACCAGCTCTGTGAGGTGCTGGCTGACATCTTCACCACCTCACTTGCACTGGAGTCAGTTCCCACCTGCCTGAAGACCGCGACCATCATCCCAGTCCCAAAGAGCTCCACAGTGACTGGTCTGAATGACTATAGACCAGTGGCCCTCACCCCGATAGTCGCTAAATGTTTTGAGAAACTGGTCATGTCCCACATCAAGGCAACCGTCAACATCAACGAGGACCCTCATCAATATGCATACCGTGAGAACCGATCAACAGAGGACGCCATTTCTTCCGTGGTCCACACTGCTCTCACCCACCTGGATCAGAAGGACTCATACGTGCGTCTGCTCTTTGTGGACTTCACATCTGCCTTCAACACCATGATCCCCCAAACTCTGATAGACAAACTATCTACACTTGGACTAAGCCCCTCTATTTGTAACTGGGTACTAGACTTCTTAACAAACAGACCACAGTCCGTGAAGATCCACAACTTCTCCTCCTCCACCATAACCCTCAGCACTGGCTCTCCTCAAGGATGTGTGCTGAGCCCCCTTCTGTTCACTCTGCTCACATATGATTGTACAGCCACACTTCCAGGCTGTCATATTGTTAAGTTTGCAGATGATACAGCGGTGGTGGGATGCATCACAAACAATGATGAGTCCAGCTACAGACAGGAGGTGGAACACCTGGAGAGCTGGTGCAAAGAGAATAATCTTCACATGAATGTGAAGAAGACAAAGGAGATGATTGTGGACTTCAGAAGGAACAAACACACCCACGCCCCACTGAAAATAGGTGGGTCTGCAGTGGAAGTGGTCTCCAGCTACAAATACTTGGGTGTACACATGAATGATAACCTCAGCTGGAGCAACAACACCACCAGCCTGATCAAGAAAGGTCATCAGAGACTCTACTTCCTCAGACGGCTGAGACGTGCTGGTCTGAGCAGCCCAGTTCTCACCTCGTTCTACAGGTGTGCAGTGGAGAGCGTCCTGTGCTCCAGCATCAACGTGTGGCATGGAGGCTGCACAGTTGCAGAGAGGAAAGCTCTACAGAGAGTGGTGAAGGCTGCACAGAAGTCTGTTGGAGTCAGTCTCCCCACCATCACAGACATTTACACCTCCAGATGCAGGAAAAGAGCCACCTGCATCATGAAAGACCTCACTCACCCAGCACACTCACTCTTTGCCCCACTCCCCTCAGGACGGAGGTTGAGGAGCATCAAATGTAGAACCACTAGACTGAGGAACAGCTTCTACCCTGAGGCTGTTAGACTCATGAATAAATAAAAATAAAATAAAAAATAAACACTGCAAAATATCACATTGTGCTGATGCTGATCTGTTTTCTTGTTGCTGTGTTCATCTGTGACCATCTGCTCATACAAACTCATGTTCGTGCTGCTGTTTATTCCCACTATATTAAGCTTAGTGTATTACTAGTTGATGTTTTTCTTAGTTAATTCTAGATGTTATTACTGTTTTTCTCTTGCATTTGTTGTTGGATGTAACTGGGACCCCGTGTACATAATCTCGTTTTCATCACATGTACCACATGCGGTGCAAATGACAATAAAGAATCTCTGACTCTGACTCTGACTCTGATGAGTGCAAGAAAAATATAAACTTGGAGAAGTAGCAGAAATACAAAAAAAGTGAATCCAGTCCAGGTTCAGAGGCAGCAGCTCGAGAGTTTACCGAACATAGAAGGTAGACGTGTTGCTCTGAAAGCTCAAAGTAAATCTGAGACAGGAGAAAGCCTCTTCCCACTTCTATTATTCAAAAGATACAGAAAAACACAATGGAAACAAA
>JBBPBX010020257.1:0-26188 GCA_038048925.1 Garcialebias charrua | reverse complement strand
CATTCAGTGTATAATTCAACTGTGTTGTTTCCTGAGCTGAAAACAGCTGAAGTGGAAGTGGTACAGCGTGTGTTTCTCTTTACTTGTTTGAGAGCCATCTCCTGACTGCAAGACCTTTCAGATTGTATGAACACAAAGTTCAGGAGCACTTTGGCCATTTTATTTTCCGAGAAATATTTTTTCTTTGATTAAGTGAAAGGATGATATTTGTGACATCTTGTTGGTTAGTCTGTCCTATTAGAAAATTCACTTAAGCAGCACTATACGGTTTTTAATTAAACTTTTAGAAAGTAATGTGGATGGACATCTTTTTTCATTCAACCTTTATTTATACAGGTTAGTCTCATTGAGGCTCAAGAACTCATTTACAAGAGAGATGGAATTTTGGCATCATTAAATGGTTTTAACTCAGTTAGTTTCACAGATATTGAGCAATAATTTGTTGTGGTATTAGCTACCGTATTTTCCGCCATAAACGTTGCACCGCCGTATAAGTCGCATCTATTATGCGTCACCGCTGACATCCCGGAAATGTGGGCCGATGTTTTGCCAAAAATGGATTGGCTGCCAAATGGCCACAGGAGCGTGCACGGAAGGACTTTAACAAAATTAACACTTAAAAACAATTATTTGTTTGCTGAAAATTATAGCAAAGGTGTCTGAGCTGAACTTTTCCTTAATAAATGCACATAATGGTCATATCAGCAGGATTAAAAAATATACGGTAGTGTCGCTGCCTCAGTTCTGTGAAGCGTGGACGCGCAGCCAGCGGAAACACTGCATTTCTTTAAAATTCAACAAGATAAACACCTAAAAAATATATTTGTTTGCTGACATTATCAGGATTTTGCAGGCAGGTATGAACCCAGTAGTTGCATGCAAGGACTCAGACTCAGATTTACAAAAATAAATACTCTTTAATGAATTAAATCAAAACGCTGACGCGGCGGCAACTTACAAACTCAGAGGATAAGGTTCAGGACAGGCAGGCAGGACAAGACAGGCAATACCAAATGACGAGACGACAAAGGACAAGACTCACAGACCAACTATATATACACACAGACAAGACAGGACGTAATTACAAACACCTGGGAACACAAGGTGGAAATCATTTTAAACAAGGGTGCACAGACAAGGGATGGCCACTAGATGGTGCCATTCCTACAGACATTATAGTAAAGGTGTGTCTGAGCTGAACTTTTCCTTAATAAATGCACGTAATGGTCAAATCAGCGGAATAAAAAAATACGGTAGTGTCGCTACCTCAGTTCTGTGAAGCGTGGACACGCAGCGAGCGGAAATGCGGCATTTCTTTAAAATTAACAAGATAAACACCTAAAAAATATATTTGTTTGCTGACATTATAGTAAAGGTGTGTCTCAGCTAAACTTTTCCTTAATAAATGCACGTAATGGTCAAATCAGCTGAATTAAAAAAATACGGTAGTGTCGCTACCTCAGTTCTGTGAAGCGTGGACACGCAACAAGTGGAAATGCTGCATTTCTTTCAAATTAACAAGATAAACACCTAAAAAAAAAATTTGCTGACATTATAGTAAAGGTGTGTCTCAGCTGAACTTTTCTTCATAAATGCACTTTGACGGTTAAAACATGGCAAAATGAAGCAGACGAAACAAAGCGGCTTTAAAATTACTACACACTCACCCGCCCATAATGATGTCAGAAACACCCATTTATTTATTAATTTTTAGTCAAACCCGTTGAATTCTTCATCCTCTGTGTTGCTGGTGAAGAGTTCTGCCAACTCCTGAGAAGGTAACGGTAGTTGATGCAGCTCAGAGCATGCGTCCTCTTCCTCCTCCATGTCCAGCAAACATCCTGGCCTTCCTGAACCTCAACTGGATGGATTGATTTGATTTGATTTGATGTTTATTCATTCATTTTAAAAGAACAATACAAAACAGTTTCATCAGATACAAGAATACAAGTAGGATAAAATGAAAGGAGCAGAAAGAAGATGAAATCTTATTATATCTGCCCCTTATTTCACAGTTTGTTCAACCAATGATAACCTTCAAACTACATCACAAAATGAATAACTCTACTAATTTTTCTAACTGTAATACACAAACTACATCACAAAATGAATAACTACTTAATTTTTCTAACTGTAATACACAAACTACATCACAAAATGAATAACTCTACTTAATTTTTCTAACTGTAATACACAAACACACTAAGCTACATCATCAGTCAACATAAGTGTAATACACAAACACACTAAGTTACATCATATATAGTTTTTGAGCAAGTCCTTTTTGACCTTTTTCTTAAATGTATACATTGATTTTGCATTTTTAACATCACTCTCCAGAGCATTCCACAATCGAACTCCCTGAATTGAGGTAGACCGTCCCTTTAAGCTGGTTCTGAATTGTGGTTTGATGAATATCTCTGTCCCTTTGAGATTGTAATAACTTTGTCTTTTTATAAAATTTCTTTGGATATTTAAAGGTAATGTGTTATTATGAGCCCTATACATAACTGATAAAATACTATATTCTACCAATTCCTGGAATTTCAATAAATTTAGCTGAAGAAACAAGGTGTTTGATGGGTGACTGAAATGTTTTCTGGTGATTACTCTTACAGCTCTCTTTTGTAAAATAAAAACAGGCTTTGTAATTGTTTTGCACGCTTTTCCCCAAACCTCAATACAATAGATTAAATGTGGAACAATGATTGTGTTATACAACATATACAGAGCTTTATCAATTAAAAAATCCCTGACTTTATACAGTACTGCAATTGATCTAGCTATTTTTGTTTTAATGGAATTTACATGATGTTTCCATGTCAGTTTGTCATCAATGATGACACCCAGAAACTTCACTTCACTCACTTTACAGATCACAACATCTTCAATTTCAAATGGATCGTCAACAATTCTCTTTTTGTTACTGAATATCATGTAATTAGTTTTATCTAAATTCAAAGATAATTTGTTTAATTTAAACCAAGTTTGTATTTTTATAAATTCTGTTTTCATCATATCCAAAATCTGTTTTATGTCTTTACCCGAACAGAAAAATGTGGTGTCATCGGCAAAAAGAACACATTTAAGAAGTCCTGACACATTTACCAAGTCATTCACATATAAAATAAATAACTTTGGTCCAAGCACAGAGCCCTGAGGAACTCCACAAGTGATATCACGGAGGTCAGATCTAACATCATTTATTTGCACAAACTGTTTCCTATCTTTCAAATAGCTAGATACCCACTGTAATGCTGGTCCTCTAATACCATATTTATTTAGTTTTTCAAGGAGAATGGTGTGGTCAGTGGTATCAAATGCTTTTTTAGATCAACAAAAACACTAACATCAGGATCAGTTCCTCCAAATCCGAGGCCATGGTCTTGAGCCGGAAAAGGGTAGCATGCCCTCTCTGGGTCGGGGAGGAGGTCCTGCCCCAAGTGGAGGAGTTTAAGTATCTCGGGATCTTGTTCACGAATGAGGGAAAACTGGAGCGTGAGATCGATAGGCGGATAGGTGCAGCGTCCGCAGTGAAGCGGGCGCTGTACCGGTCTGTCGTGGTGAAGAGAGAGCTGAGTCAAAAGGCAAAGCTCTCAATTTACCGATCGATCTACGTTCCCACCCTCATCTATGGTCATGAGCTTTGGGTTATGACCGAAAGAACAAGATCTCGGATACAAGCGGCTGAAATGAGTTTTCTCCGCAGGGTGGCTGGACTCTCCCTTAGAGATAGGGTGAGAAGCTCAGTCATCCGGGAGGGACTCGGAGTAGAGCCGCTGCTTCTCCACATCGAGAGGAGCCAGTTGAGGTGGCTCGGGCATCTGGTTAGGATGCCTCCTGGACGCCTCCCTGGTGAGGTGTTCCGGGCATGTCCCACCGGGAGGAGACCCAGAGGAAGACCCAGGACGCGCTGGAGGGACTATGTTTCTCGGCTGGCCTGGGAACGCCTTGGGATTCCCCCGGAGGAGCTGCTCCAAGTGGCTGGGGAGAGGGAAGTCTGGGCCTCCCTACTTAGGCTGCTACCCCCGCGACCCGACCCCGGATAAGCGGAAGAAGATGGATGGATGGATGGAAAAACACTAACACAGTACTGTTTATGATCGACAGCATTAGTTATTTGTTCCATTAAATCCATGAGAGCCATTGATGTAGAGTTTTTTCCTCTAAACCCATACTGACTGCTACTTAAAATATTTTGTTTATCAATAAATTGATCCAATCTGGTCACAAATAGTTTTTCTAGAATTTTTGAGAACTGTGGTAATAAGGATATTGGCCTATAATTATTGAATACACATTTATCACCATTTTTAAAAAGAGGAATTACCTTTGCTACTTTCATGTTATCTGGAAATATTCCTGTTGAAAAAGATAAATTGCATATATATGTAAACGGTTCAATAACATAACTCATTATTTCTTTTACGAACATCATATCCATGTCCACCCAGTCTTTTGATCTCTTGTCTGAGAGATTTTTTACCATTTTCATAATTTCCTCTTTGTTAGTTCCATTAAGAAAAATACTGTTTGTGCAGCTTTTAATTGAATGACACACATTATTATCTACTTTTGGTATTTTAGCTGCAAGGCTTGATCCAATATTTACAAAATATTGATTAAATTCATTTACGATATCATTCTCATCATGTATTTCTTTGTCATCTTTCACAAAATATTTTGCAATGTTCGTTTTCGCTTTATGACTTTTTAGAACATCATTTATAACTCGCCATGTTGTTTTAGTGTCACCATTACTCTTGTTTAATAAATCACTATAGTATTCTTTCTTGCATTTTCTTATAATCATTACCAATTTATTTTTATATTTTTTATATTTTTCTTCAGCTTGTTGTGTTCTCGTTTTTAAGAAACATGAATACAAGTAATTTTTTTACAAGCATTTCTCAACCCTTTAGTCATCCAAGGTTGGTCGACAATATTTCTTTTTCTACGATTTCTTTGCACACAATTCTTTTCATACAGAGCTTCTAAAATGTTCATAAATTCATCATATGATCTGTTAACATCATCAATATACACGTCCTTCCAGTTTTGCTTCTGTAAATCATCTTTTAATTGATCCATAGCTTTTTTTGATGTTTATTATTTTTTCTTAATTGTAACTTCTTTTGTAATGTTTTGATCATTTCTGTAGATAGTGAAAACTGGTAAATGATCACTTAAATCAGTTGTTAAGATACCACCTGTCATATCCCCATTTGTTATATTTGTGAAAATGTTGTCAATTATCGTAGCACTATGAGTTGTAATTCTTGTTGGTTTTGATATTAACGGATAAAGATTTAAACTATACATTGAATTTAGAAATGTGCTGATGTTATTTGAATCTGTTTTATTTCCCAGGTCAATATTAAAGTCTCCACACAAGAAAACTTTTTTATTTAAACTCTTTTCCAATAGTTGTATGATTTTATCGGTGAATATTTCTATATTTGATCCTGGTGATCGATATACACAACTTATGGATATGTTTTTAGCATTTTCGTTTAATATTTCTATTGTTATTATTTCCATAAGATTGTCAACAATTATTGACATTTCATTAATTATTCTACATTTTATTTCATTTTTGACAAATAGAGCTACTCCACCACCTTTTTTATTGTTTCTGTTTAAATGATATAATTCATATCCTTCGATGTGAACATTATTTTTGTTTTCATCATTAAGCCATGTCTCTGACAGTGCTATTAATGTAAAAGTTCTGTTTAACTGTTTTAAATAATCTGTTATTTTGGATATATTTGCATTTATACTTCTACTATTGATGTGAATAATAGAGAGATCTCCATTTGTTATATTGATGTCATTAAACTGTTCTTCATTATAATATTCACAGTCTTTTATAGCAGGATAAAAATTTGCATCAACCACATCTTCAACATTGTATATTTCTCAAAAATCTTCTCAAAAATCTTGGAGAAACTATTCAACATTCGATTAGAAAAATTCATTGAAAAACACAACATTCTAACAGATACTCAGTATGGTTTTAGATCTGGTCATTCAACATCAATGGCACTTATGGATTTTGTTGAACAAGTAATTACTGCTGTTGACCAAAAAAAATATTGTGTAAGTGTTTTTGTTGATTTAAAAAAAGCCTTTGACACCGTTAATCATAGTATTCTCCTTAATAAATTACAAAAATATGGAATAAGAGGATTAGCCTTACAATGGCTATGCAGTTACTTAAAAAATAGGAAACAATATGTCCAGTTGGATGACGTAAAATCAAATCACTGTACTGTTACATGTGGTGTTCCACAGGGATCAATACTCGGTCCGAAACTTTTCCTTTTATATATTAACGATCTGGTTAAAGTGTCTGGGGTCATCAAATGTGTTTTGTTCGCAGACGACACAACTTTTTTTTGTTCTGGAGACACTATTGAACAATTAATGGATTTATTAATGAAGGAGTTTGTAAAGATTCAAAACTGGTTTAGACTCAACAAATTATCATTAAATTTGGATAAAACATACTACATGATATTTAGCAATAAAAATAAGTCAATTGACATTCCATTTTTTATCGATGATTCAGAAATACGCAGAGTCAATGAGGTAAAATTCTTGGGTGTTATTATTGATGATAATTTATCTTGGAAACAACATATAAATTTAGTTAAAACAAAAATATCTAAATCAATTGCAGTTTTTTATAGGGTTCGATATCTACTAAATGATAAATCTTTATATCTGTTATACAATTCATTGATTGTGCCACAATTGATTTACTGTGTATGTGTATGGGGAAAAGCATGCAAAAGCAATACAATGTCTATTTTTATTATGTGTAGTAATATAGGAAGGGGTCAGTTTACTGACTTACCTATATTTTAGATGTATAAATTGGCAGGGTTTAGACTGACACAAAAATACATCATTAATTAAACGGGTTCTCTCTTTTTCAGCTTAATACCAATAATTCTATACCTTGACCAGATGTAATTCACAGGAAACGTTATTATGTTTGACCTACCAAAGGTAGAATCATTTAATAACAAATCATAAATTACAAGTTAACATATTTACACATGATTGGTTGATCATTTTTCCTATAATTAACTTCAGCATAGATGAAACATAGGAACAACAGAACAAGTAAAGGATGATATTTTACTCATTTCAATTCTGCAGGTACATTAACTTAGTTTCTGGCTTAGGAAGATAAAGGTTTAGGAGGAGAAAATGGAGGAAGAAAAGTTAAGAGTCAGGGAGTTATCTTGATGTGTTTAACCAGAAGCATGGCAGCTCTCCGGCTGAACTCGGCTACACGTTGGTACCCTTGGCAAAGCATTTGACGACTTGTTACCTCGTGAAGATGGTCAGTCTCCCTCGGTCCAGTTTGGTCAGTTCGTTTACCGTTCTCAGCGTCTCCAGACGTGCGCCTTGACTCGAACCGAAAGTAACGGCAGCTCCTGGTGGTGTTGTTCAAGATAAGACGTTCCTTAAAGGAATGTCAATAAAGTGAAGCTTTTCACAGCTGGAAATTGATTTATAACAGGCATGTTATAAATCTTTTAACTGAATGACGAGTCCTTAGCGTGTGACTGGTGTTCATTCAGCTCTTTGGGGAACCTCATCATGGAATTGAGGTCCTCAGCAAACTCCGTCAGTTCCAGCAAAAGCTTAGAACTTTAAGGAAGGATCTGTGATCAGTGACTTGTTCTTCTTCTCTGATTGGTCCAAACAAACCAGTAGATGAAGGTCACTCGGATAGGAGAAGATCAGTTTTTAGAACAGAGAAGAAGTTGTTTAGAATGAAGACAGAGAAACAGATTAGACTGGAGCCAGCTTCATAAAACAACTGATTAAAACTGCATTCTAACTTCTAACAAAACTGATCGAGTTCAGTCTGACATATTAATTCACTTTCACCGTTTGATTCATCATATGAAGAAGTGATCATTATTTTGAAATACCATTGGATTTCCAACTTGAATTAAACAGTTTGAATTAAACAGTCTTTGACTTAACAAACATTGAATTCAATAATGCTTATACAAGTAACACAAGGTTATTCATTAACACAAAAATAGAGGAATAAGAGAGTCTCTTATGACTTATTGTGTTTTGATTCAAAATAATGTAATAAAATAGTGTTAATGTCCTTTTTCTGAGAGTATCAGTGAAAAGGTGTCACTGGGACAGTTCAAGTATCAGAACGGGCATGGTCATGCCCACTACATCTCCCCCCTTTTGGAAGTCATCGCCAGTCCTTGGGGATGGGGTCCAACACGAAAGGAAACCTTGAACTGTCTCTGATCTTGAAGTAATCCAGCAAGTGGAAAAAAAAATCAAAAATTATAATCCCATAAAGTTTTTGGAAATTCCATACTGTTCGTAGGTAATCCCATTGCGGTAAGCTTTTAATCCCTCGGAAAACTGAGTCTGTTAACTCTTGGAAAACAAAGTCTGTGATCCTTTGGAAAACAAAGTCTTATAATCCACAACGATAATTCCACAGCAGTAATTCCATATCGATTAGAGTTGGTGATTTCATCAGCAACAATTGTTTTTATAATCAGCATGTAGAGGGGATCCCTCGATTGACGCAGAGGAGGCGACCCTTGGATGAAGGTTGAAGACCAACGTTGAAGTATCAGGTCCCCACATCGAAGGTTGAAGGCTGGTTGGTTTCCAGTCCGTGCCACTCTGGTTCTATGTGTCATGCAATTATGTGGTTTTAGGTGGGCTTATGATTGGGATTTTACATTAGCCTTACCTATATGCACCTGGTATGTAAGCTATCATGGTTTAGATCAGCTATAACTACCAATTAAGGGGTGGATCATGCATCAAAGTTAAATATAGGGATCTACGTCTATAGACGGTTCAGGAGGGCTTCTGTAACGAAGGCCTCTTCTTCCAAACTATTCCTCCATTCATAACTTAGCTTAAAGTTAAACTAAAATAGAAAAGAAAATATAGTTTGGTCTAAATGTCTGTTGTCCTTTAAGACGACGACGTAGGATTTGGTATTCCCTATAAATTTTGAAGTCTATGGCGAGACTCATCAAAATGAATAGATGATCTAGAATAGAATCGATCGAATCGGTTCAAATTAGAAATTGTGAGATCAGTGTAGATTATAGTACCTTAAGTAGCATTAATCTACAATGACACTTCAATTACTGAGGTTTAACAAAATGAAAACTGCATGTTGGCATAGTTAAATCCATTTAAGTCTTCAACTTATCATTAATAAAAACCTCTTTTGGCTGGGAGTGTTCAGAAAACAATATCAAGCTTCAATAACAACAAAAGTAGCAACTAAGCAACTAGAAAACAACGTTTCACTGCTTCAACTCACTCCTGTCGTCAGATTCCAACGTGTATCACACAATAAAAACAGGTCTTAGCTTTATAACCGATGTCAATTAAATCCTGCAGATTTAAATGGTTGTTAAGGTTAGTTTTTTGTTGTGGGTTTTTAGACTTAGCGTTTCTAAGTTCTAGTTGGAACGGTTTCTTTTCGCAACTAGTATAGTTTAAACTGTTTAGTTTATTTACTATCCTGTGCTTGGACGACCTTAATTTCCCATGAAGTCTGTGAGTTTGCAAGATCTTTGTTGTTTGTGGGGTTATTGAAATCTTTGTCTTTGTCTTGGGCATGACCTAACATCACCCCCCTGAGGTCATGGGGGACCACGAACACAGGTGAGGACGTCCGTCCATGGGCACAAGTTAGGATGCCAATGTTTAGTTTAAGCTGTTTTCGCAGCTGAGAGTAGACAGTACACAGGAACCTTTTAGGTTTCGGCCAACGTTTCTTCTTACGTTTACCTCTCTCTGTGTAATTCAGGTATGTCACAACTGTCGGCGCAGTCGCAGGTGTGTCTGATTGTTCAGACTGCGACGGGTCACTGTCGTTGTGTGTGCTTGCCCCCCCTTTGTCTGAAGAGGGGCTCTTTGAGTCTGTAGAAACTATGTCATTTCTGATTAGTTCTAGACTCAAATGCTCTTGAACCAAGGTTTCCTCGAAAGCTTGGCTGATTGCCGATTTATCTATCCCAGAGGACAGAACAGCGTCTTCGGTGTGGGATCCGTGGATCTCCACACCTTCTTCTACCTGTGGTAGGTAGTGTTCAGTGAGTGCTGATTGTTCCAGCTCGCAGAGGATGTTCTCATGTTGGGCCAGGGTTGGGTCCAACTGTTGGGACTCTTCTGCCTCATCTCTATTTGAAGGTTCACTTACCGGGCTAGTGTTCTCGGTTGAGGAGTCATCCGTGCCTTCTGCGGTACCGTCTGTTAGACAGACCGTGTCATGACCTTCAGGATCTTGTTGGCTGTCAGCATTTTGTTTGCTGTCAGCATCTTTATTGTCAACATCTGTGGCATCTGTGTCGATGTTATTGTTGTTAACCGTGAGCTCTGAGTTTTTGTGAAAGATAGTGCTGCACATTGCTCCAGGTAGGTCAATGTTGATAGTGTCATTATCAATGATAACGTCACTCATTGTATCAGGTTGGTCAAGCACTGTAACATTCAAATCTACTAACAAACTACTTACTTCCTCTGTCTCTTCCGAGCATAGAGGTGTTGGGCCATTTTTCTGGGACATTCGTGACACTTTGCATGTCTCGAACTGTTCCGTTCGAGGCGCGGGAGGTGCAGTTCCGAGGCTCAGGGGTTTCTGTTGGGACCACGCATTGTTACATGAGTTTAGGTCCTCATACTTCAATTTCTTTTGAAGTTCACCCACCGGTAGACCTTGGTTTTCACCCACCTGGTTCGTTCGGAACCATTTTGGGTCTCTTAAAGAGTGAACACCTACCTTTTGTGGTTCGTTGCTTGTCTCAGATTCTTCAATCTGAGGTGCTTTAGGAGCGGGGCTCCCTTTAAACCATTGTGAGTCACTGTTCCAGCTGGCACCAACCTTTCGTTGTTTGTCAGTTTTAAAATCTTGTTTATTCTTGCTTGCATTATCCAACCTTTCTAACAACCGACGTATGTTCTCCATCTCCTCTGAGGTCAGAGGGCCTTTGATACGACAGCGTTTATTCTCGCTTTCTATAGGAGAGAGAACCTCTTCTATTTTTAGCGACTGGGATACGACCTTTTGACCTGGGCACACCTCAGAGGGTGTTTTGCTTTGCATGTGAGCCTCAAAAACCGTTACAGCACCCTGTTTGATTTCATCCAAAGATGTTACTTCTAATTGACACCAGGTGTACAATGGCAACTTGAATCTAATATCAGAGATTAGATTATTTCTGAAAACAGATTTGAAAAGCGTCTGCTCTTCAAGTCCCGGTTCCTTTATGTCGCCTGAATACGCCTTGAAAATTCTGTCAAAGAAATGCAAAGGATGTTCATCTTTTTTCTGCAAGACATTTCGGGCAGCTAAGTAGTCACCACACAATGAGAGAGATTTTCTCTCTGTGCGAGGTGCAGGGGGAGCAGGTCCTCGACTTTGGGGTCCCTCTTCGGATCCTTTGATGTATGAGTCTACTAGAGGCACATACTGTATGAGCCTTGGACGCGCACCTTCTTGAATTTCCATCTTTGTTTTGATTTTTTGTGAAAATCAATAAGACAGTTCGTATTTTAATGTGTGCAAATAAATCTTCACTTTTAATGTAGCACTGAGTCAATCAAACTAACCAGCTGTGTGGTATAAGTGTTTCACCGTGTAATAAGTATTTCTATTCATAGGTACCTTCTTTCAGGACTTACCCTTAATGAACCTGTAAAAGTTAAATGCAAGCAGTGTTAACTTTAAATATAACTTATTTTTTAACAACAGTTACTAACTAACACAAGCATGATTTTCGTTTTACTTACTCAAAAACTTTTTAAAAGATTTGAAATAACTGCAATATTCACACTAAAATGTTCCCAGGAAGCTGCTCCATCATGCCTTAAAAAGATGTATTGCAGTTTGGCTAAACTGTTTTGCAGTATTTTGACAGTTATCAGGAGTGAAAATAGGATTTCTTGTTTGTTATTTTAAATATTTTTTATTTAAAATAAACTGGAGTTTTTGTATGCTCAACATAACATTACAGATGTTATTCCAAATAAAAATCAGTGATTTTTATTAATTTGTTGTTATTTGACATCCTCAAATTTGTTCTGCTATCTTTGTTTTGATTTTTTGTGAAAATCAAGTCAGCAGATGCTGTTTGTTAGTTATTTTAAACTTTTTATTTAAAATAAACTGGAGTGCACAGAATAACTTTAACAGATGTTTTAAAATAAATGCAGAGGGTTTAGCATCTATTCTGTGTAAATGTTTCCTGTTCTCATACTTTTAACCAGCAGATTGCAGGTTTTTAAAGCTTAAAGACCGTGTAAAGTGAATTTCAACATTTTCTTAAATAAACATTATAAATGTCATAATTGTAATGTTGTAAATGAGTAAAAAGTCTCAAAATTGTAGCTCAATTAATTTTGGAGTTATAGATGAAAGTCTGTATAAAGACATGTCTGTTTCAGGATTTTTTAGGCGTGTTTTAAACAGGACCGCGTTTCGTCACGCGGTTCTCATTAGTTTAGCCCTACCCCCTGCTGCTCCAGTCATATAAATTGTCCTTCGCATGGGTGGAGCCGTTCACTCGCGAGTCGCAGATAGCATCAGATAGCAATAGCATGGATATTTTGTTCATTGTTAGCTAGCTAATCAATTATGCGTCGTTCCTGCATCTTCCCTGGATGTTTTAATGGTCAGGGCACCCACATGAGACGCAGGAGGAGAACAAACCCAGGCTGCTGCTGGAGGGAGCTGCCACCTGCAGCTCCGCGCCGCACCCCCCCCCCCACCTCCCCCGCTCGTGTGTGTGTGAGAGCGATCACTAAAGCCCGATGCAGAGAGACACCACACACGGAGCATTCTGTGCGTGCCTGTTCACTGGGCAAAGCTCTGCTTTCTTCTCATTCTCCTTGAGCAGCTGCGCGCGGGGGGGGGACTGAACTGACCCCGCATGCGATGTGACCGGCTCGGACCGCGAGTCCACTCATCTTCTAAAATAGCGCTTATTATTAAACACATAACAGCGGAGTTATGAATTATCTTTGTGTCCTCTACTTTAAAAACAAAACCAGAGTTGTTAGTGCACTAAAAACAGCGTAAACTCTTGGAAAAGGGAGTTGCTGGCAGCCAAAAACGGAGCAGGGGCCTCATGTATCAACCTTGCGTGCGCACAAAAACCGTGCGCACGTCACTTTCCACGCAAAGTGGCGTATGTATCAAATCTGATATGAACGGGAATATCTGCGCATCCACGTAGAAATCCACGGCTGCTCCCCTGCTTGCGTACGCACGTTTCTGTGGTTATTGTTCCTTTGGCGACACTTACAGGTGATCTGTGAAACCGTGTCCACGATGTGAAAACAATCATAAATCCCACCAAACACACATGATTAACGATTATTACATCCACATGGACGCAATTAGATGAGTGGATATAAAAGCATGCGCCAGATAGTGGCAACAATATTGACAACAATGAGATGTAATTTCTTTAAATAAGAAGTTAACCAAGCTGTATTAACACGCCTACGTTTAGGTCAGTGGGTAAAGCGCTTGCCTTTAGTTCCAAAGGTCGTGAGATCGACTCCCGCATGGTACAACGTTTTTCTTTTTTTTTTCGTTCCAGATTGAAATACACATGAAAACTATTTACAAAACAATAAATCGTCTGCTTCTTTCATTTCATGTATTGTTCTATTTCTTGTTGTTTCATTCAATAGTTTTCCTGTGGTCTTTAAATCTGGAATGAAAAAATAAAAACATTGTACCAAGCGGGAGTCGATCTCACGACCTTTGGGACGAAGGGCGGGCGCGTTCGCCACTAAGCTATACAGGCATGTTAGATTAGCTTGGTCAACTTCTTATTTAAATGTGGATGGTTTGTTTTGCACTGTGCGTGCCGAATGAAGTCTTTTTCCGTGCTTCTCTGCCTCACTCAGAAGTGATTCCTGTTCACAGTCCGTGAAGTTCCTCTTTTTTCTACGTTCCGACATGATTTGCAATGGAGCAGAGACGACATTCCTGTCGTGCATGGCATATTTGAATGACTTTGCATATTCATACGGAGGCGTGTCAAGGGCGGAGTCGGCCACTCTCTCATGTGCGCTGAATTCCACGTTGATTGTGTTGTACATAAGGAATGTGCGTGGATTCCGGTGTACGCACAGTTTGATAAATCTGGATTTTTTTGTGCGTGGACACTTTTCTGGATTTGTCCGTACGTGACTTTTCAGTAAGAAATCTACGCAAGTCTTTGTACATGAGGCCCCAGGTGAATCTCTGCTTCTCCGTCCTGTCCACAGCTCAGTCAGCTCTGAAGGGTGCAGGAAACCACGCCCACTGCTGACACGCCTCCACAGTCTCAGACTAAGAGAAAATAAGGTTTTTTGATGATTTTTGACACTTAATTTTATAAGGAAAACAACGTTTTTAATCAGTCAGATTTATATGGGTGATTAATAACACATATTTATGCCATGTGACAAACTAAAAACACAAATTTAATTTCACTTTACACGGTCTTTAAATTACCACAATGTGACTGTAATTACTCATTCTGGCCGCTATAGAGGCGCTGTTGGCTCTAAGGCCGCGTTGACTACCTTTTAGCATTTAGCCGTAGCTTTAAACTAAATCGGATAAACGTCAACTTTTGGGATGAGTTTTAGCCTGGATGTGACAATCGCCTAAACAAACGTTCATTTAAGAAGCAAATCAATGTGTTTAAAATAATTAGAACAAGTTCTGTGAATTTTTTAGATATAAAAAGAAACGATCTTTTTCCTTTTTTTTCTCTATCTGGGTCACGTCACTTCCGTTGACGTGTCGTTCGTGTTGCATTTAGGGACGTGCGTGCAGTCGGACGTTTGAGTTCTACCGACGTCTAAACGCTCTAAAACCCCTTTAAATATCTCAAAACACCGCGGTTAAACAGTTTCTGACGATATTTTATGCCTAAAAACGAAAGAAGCCAGACAATCTGTCAGAATTGTGTGAACAAAACTGAAATTCGACGATCAACTGCGTATCACGTGATCACCTTGAACCAACCACAGCATGACAACAGATGTTATGAACGTAGCGTCAGCATATAGCTTATCAAACCCAGACTCTTTTTCAACACATAAAACGCTAAAATTCACCACAAAAATTCTGTGAACGAATCGTTCCACATCAGAACAGTTTTACCAAGCTGCGCCCAGTAAAAATAGCAAGATAAATGTCGCCAACACGGACTTTTTACCGTATCTGCAGCAACACGTCAGAGCTAACAACTGGACCGGGTCAGAACCAGATCCGACAGCTTCAGACACAAAATGCTATTATTCCTGCTTAAAATGTAACGATACCACTCGACAGCAATTTTCAGATGAACTATGAAGCTCTTATAGGCACCGTTTGACACGGCGGTCAAACGTAGATGCGCTTTTATCTGTGACACGTCAGCAAAGAGTCCAAACGACTCAGAACCAGAACCACACAGCAACATCAAATTTTAACCCAAAAACTTCAACAAACGTTTAAAAGTTGAGTAAAGACAATTCCTCAGCTACAAGTGACATTAACCAGCAGTTTCCTGCAGCTATGACACACTTTCCCAGCCAAAAAACTATCGTTTTCAGAGTCTAAAAACTTGGGACAAAATTATGCCAACATTCAAAGTACAGAAATATTAAATATCAAACTTTCAGAGACCTGTTCACGGGCCACCAATGTAGTAATATAGGAAGGGGTCAGTTTACTGACTTACCTATATTTTAGATGTATAAATTGGCAGGGTTTAGACTGACACAAAAATACATCATTAATTAAACGAGTTCTCTCTTTTTCAGTTTAATACCAATAATTCTATACCTTGACCAGATGTAATTCACAGGAAACGTTAAACTTATGTTGGCACAGCAGGACTGGACCATTTATTTAACATAATTGTAAATTACATCACACATTTGTACATGATTGGTTGATTATTTTTCCTATAATTAACTTCAGCACAGATGAAATATAGGAACAACAGAACAAGTGAAGGATGATATTTTACTCATTTCTGTAGGTACATTAACTTAGTTTCTGGCTTAGGAAGATAAAGGTTTAGGAGGAGAAAATGGAGGAAGAAAAGTTAAGAGTCAGGGAGTTATCTTGATGTGTTTTAACCAGAAACATGGCAGTTCTCCGGCCGATTAAAGCTACACGTTGGTACCCTTGGCAAAGCATTTGACGACTTGTTACCTCGTGAAGATGGTCAGTCTCCCTCGGTCCAGTTTGGTCAGTTCGTTTACCATTCTCAGCGTCTCCAGACGTGCGCCTTGACTCGAACCGAAAGTAACGGCAGCTCCTGGTGGTGTTGTTCAAGATAAGACGTTCCTTAAAGGAATGTCAATAAAGTGAAGCTTTTCACAGCTGGAAATTGATTTATAACAGGCATGTTATAAATCTTTTAACTGAATGACGAGTCCTTAGCGTGTGACTGGTGTTCATTCAGCTCTTTGGGGAACCTCATCATGGAATTGAGGTCCTCAGCAAACTCCGTCAGTTCCAGCAAAAGCTTAGAACTTTAAGGAAGGATCTGTGATCAGTGACTTGTTGTTCTTCTCTGATTGGTCCAAACAAACCAGTGGATGAAGGTCACTCGGATAGGAGAAGATCAGTTTTTAGAACAGAGAAGAAGTTGTTTAGAATGAAGACAGAGAAACAGATTAGACTGGAGCCAGCTTCATAAAACAACTGATTAAAACTGCATTCTAACTTCTAACAAAACTGATCGAGTTCAGTCTGACATATTAATTCACTTTCACCGTTTGATTCATCATATGAAGAAGTGATCATTATTTTGAAATAACATTGGATTTCCAACTTGAATTAAACAGTTTGAATTAAACAGTCTTTGACTTAACAAACATTGAATTCAATAATGCTTATACAAGTAACACAAGGTTATTCATTAACACAAAAAGAGGAATAAGAGAGTCTCTTATGACTTATTGTGTTTTGATTCAAAATAATGTAATAAAATAGTGTTAATGTCCTTTTTCTGAGAGTATCAGTGAAAAGGTGTCACTGGGACAGTTCAAGTATCAGAACGGGCATGGTCATGCCCACTACATCTGCAAAAAAAGATTGTGAGAATTATAACCAGAAATCATTATTGTCACCCTTCTGGTGTATTATTTTCTCAAATGAAGCTACTGAAATTCTATGATTTGGTTGATTACAACATTTTGTTACTTATGTATAGAGCTCATAATAATATACTACCATCAAATATTCAAAGGTTTTTTGTGAAAAGAACAAGCTGTTATAATCTTAAGGGTAAAGATGTGTTTGTTAAACCACAGTTCAGAACAAGTTTGAAGGGAAGAACTACAGTAATACAAGGCGTAACATTGTGGAATAACTTAATGCCAGTATTTAAAGAAGCTAAATCAATTTCTGTATTTAAGAAAATTGTCAAAATTGAATTGTTAAACAAATATGATTGAATGTAACTGAGTAATCCATATATTGTTAGTTAAACGAGTTATTTACTTATTTTGTTATTAGAGAGCAATTAGTTTGTATTAGATAGATAGGAGCAGATTTAATAAGATATTTTCTTCATCTGCTACCTTTTCATTTTACACCTTATATATTTTTTTATTCTTTTCATTTGCTGTCATTTGTTGTATCACATTTTTGTAAAATGAAATAAACTTAAACTAAACTTAAACTTATTTTAAACTCTGAGTCTTCATTTGTTGTTGTCATGTTTTAATGTATTTGTTTGTTTGTTTGTTCATTTTTGTCAATTTTTGTGTATGAACATGTGATAGTGATTGGTGATTTGTCATTTTTGAGCTCATCTAAATGTGTCTAAGTCTTTCAGATCTTTTATTATTTTAGCTTGAGAACTTTCCTGTACTTTGATCCATATGTTTCCGTTTCTTGTCCAAGTTTTTGTTATTTTTTTGTTCTTTTTCAACAACCTTGCTTCACGTGCAATGTTTGCGTTTTTTTTAGTTAGGTGTTCATTCATGTAGTAGACATTAGTGTTTATGAGTTTCTTTGACTGCATCATTACCCTGTTTCTTTGTTTCCTTCCAATGAATCTGATGACTACTGATGGTTTAAGTTTGTTAGCTCTATTGGGCAGTGTGTAACAGGTGGAAATGTCATCATGTTTAATGTTAATGTCTTTGCCACTTAAGAAAGTGACTACCTGATCCTCCAGAGACTGCAGTTGTTCTGGTAGTCCTTCTTCAGTCATGTCAACACCTGCAGTTCTTTCTGCATATGTCCCACGTTTAACCTCGAGTCCAGAAATTACCATATTCTCGCCTCTTATGTATTGTTCCATGTCATCACACTTTTGTTCCAATTGAGCTAACCGTTCATCTCTGATGATCTCCTGAGCTTTCATTTGCTTCATCTCCTCTACCAGTTGAGTAATGTTTTTTTGCTCAGCTCTCAAACTTGCAAGTTCATCAGTGAGAAAGTTTATTGCATTTCTCAATTCCTCCATTAACTCCAAATTTTTATCCACCGAGTTTCGTCTCACCGACTCCTGTCTCACTGACTTTCTTCTCCCACGACTCATCTTGCCTGCTTCTTCTGGCCTGGATACAGAAATTCACTGTTCCACAGCAACTCGCTCGCCGCTCTGCTCCCGTCCAACAGCAACCAGCTTACTGTTCTGCTCCCGTCCACAGCAACTCGCTCGCCGCTCTGCTCACGTCCACAGCAACTCGCTCGCTGCTCTGCTCACGTCCACAGCAACTCGCTCGCTGCTCTGCTCACGTCCACAGAAACTCGCTTGTTGCTCTGCTCACGTCCACAGCAACTCGCTCGCCGCTCTGCTCACGTCCACAGCAACTCTCTCGTTGCTCTGCTCACGTCCACAGCAACTCGCTCACTGCTCTGCTCACGTCCACAGCAACTCGCTCGCTGCTCTGCTCACGTCCATAGCAACTCGCTCGCCGCTCTGCTCCCGTTCACAGCAACTCGCTCGCTGCTCTGCTCACTTCCCACAGCAACTCGCTCGCCGCTCTGCTCCCGTTCACAGCAACTCTCGCCGCTCTGCTCCCATCCACAGCAACTCGCTTGCTGCTCTGCTCCCGTCCATAGCAACTCGCTCCTCGCTCTGCTCACGTCCAACAGCAACCAGCTTGCTGTTCTGCTCACGTCCACAGAAACTCGCTCGCTGCTCTGGTCACGTCCACAGCAACTCGCTCGCTGCTTTGCTCCCGTCCACATCAACTCGCTCGCTGCTCTGCTCCCGTCCACAGCAACTCGCTCGTTGCTCTGCTCCTGTCCATAGCAACTCGCTCGCTGCTCTGGTCACGTCCACAGCAACTCACTCGCTGCTCTGCTTCCATCCACAGCAACTCGCTCGCTGCTCTGCTCCCGTCCACAACAACTCACTCGTTGCTTTGCTCACGTCCACAGCAACTCGCTCGCCGTTCTGCTCCCGTCCACAGCAACTCGCTCGCTGCTCTGCTCCCATCCACAGCTACTTGCTCGCCGCTCTGCTCCCGTCCACAGCAACTCGCTCGCTGCTCTGCTCCCGTCCACAGCAACTCGCTCGCTGCTCTGCTCCCGTCCACAGCAACTCGCTCGCTGCTCTGCTCCCGTCCACAGCAACTCGCTCGCTGCTCTGCTCCCGTCCACAGCAACTCGCTCGCTGCTCTGCTCCCGTCCACAGCAACTCGCTCGCTGCTCTGCTCCCGTCCACAGCAACTCGCTCGCTGCTCTGCTCCCGTCCACAGCAACTCGCTCGCTGCTCTGCTCCCGTCCACAGCAACTCGCTCGCTGCTCTGCTCACGTCCACAGCAACTTGCTCGCTACTTTGCTCACGTCCATAGCAACTCGCTCGCTGCTTTGCTCACGTCCAACAGCAACTCGCTTGCTACTCTGCTCCCGTCCACAGCAACTCACTCGCTGCTCTGCTCACGTCCATAGCAACTCGCTCGCTGCTCTGCTCACGTCCACAGCAAACAGCTTAGCGCTGGTCCTGTCCACCAGCAACCAGTTCAGCTCAGCTCTCGTCCATCAGGGGCCTGGATGTAATTTATTGTCCCACAGCAGCACTCCAATGCCTCTCTGGCCTCACCAGCTCACAGACTACAGATGAGACCACAGACTTCAGATCGTCAGCCCGTAGCAACAATCCCCAACTCCATGGTGTTTGCCCGCATTAGCTTTTATCAGTAGCACATGGCTAGCGTTAGCTTGTAGCCTGTAGCCTCCACTCACAGCTTTGTTGTATTCTTTCGCTGCAACGAAGCACCTCCAGCGTGCCGGCCCGCATTTCTTCGTAACAACCAGCGTATTTTTCCGGTTTATTTGTTCACAAAGCCCGCAGCTACGGCTCCCGGTTACGGTGTCCCAGCTCGGTTAGCTTTGATTAGCCCGATTTGCAGCTACGCAAGGCTAACTCTCAGCAAAAACTCACAGACACGTTTGCCTGTAGTTTCATAATTCTGGCTCGCATGTTCCAGTCCAATTTCTGCAGCTTTTTCAGCGCTCCTCTCTGTACATCCAGCGCAAAAAACTGTGAGTACAAGTTATCCAAATACTTTTTTGGAGGTTGTTCTGGCAGGAGCTCAACGAAGAACGTCTTCTCCACTCAGCCGCCATCTTGATTCCCCCATCTTTCTTTAGTGACTGAGGTCCACGCTTTATCCATCCATCTGAGCAGTGGCGGCTGGTGATTTTTTTTTATGGGGGGGCGCCATAAAAAAAATTTAAGCATGTGTAGAAGTATGCATAATTATGTTTGTATACTGTAAAGTAAGTTTGTTCATGTTTTTATTTGTATATATCAGGTGTATCCATTTGTATAAAACTATCATTAATAAAACATGGTTCATCTTCACCTTGTTTGAGGCATCAGTGTGAAAAGAGAATGGGAGTGTTCTGCTTCCACTTTTCAATTTTTGGACAACTTCTATCATATTCTGTTATAATTATTTTAGTAATACAAGTTCATAATATAAATAGAATTGTGAGGGTCCAGACTTAAATAAGGACAAAGGTGTTCAAAAATCCACCAAATAATTCAATTTAATAGTTCCAAAAATAAACTAACAAATAATTAAATTTCAATGAAAAATAAATCAAAAGATAATAACAAATTTGGGCCCAACTTAAACAGGTCAACTGAAGTCTAACAAGGAGGAATGATTCCAGATTAGATTTTAAATAACTGATTCATGGGGAAGAAAAATTATCTATTTTACTGTGATTATGTTAGTTCAACAACCTAGTAAACAAAACAACTTGATATTTGTTGTGGTGTTGCTAATATGTAAAAGTAGAATCAGACCACTGCAGACGTAGCTCCGTTACGAACACCATGCTTTATTCAACACTTCTCAACTCTTTCTTCTCTCCTCTACACATCCTGTTCTATCCCTACTCAGAGGTCCCCCTGCTGTCAGTCTTATGCAATTGCAGGACACAACATTTCCCTTTTCCTGAAACAATTACTTACATGTAATTTTGTACAGTATACTTGACAGCAGAAAATCAAAGTAATCAAATTATTATTTCTGTAAGCCAACAGTAGTATGAAAGTTTACCCTTTTAACCCTTTGCATTACAGTATGAACAGTAGTAAATTTACTTGTCTTACAGAACAGTATGAACAGGAATAGTTTACATTTTTTTCACTCTAGCTTACAAAACCTGACAACCATCTTGGTGCATTTCTATCTCTTTGACTTCTTCTCAACACAGCAAGCGGTTCATCAGTATTTCCTGGCAGTGCATATGTATCGAGTACAGTATCATCATTTTGTTCTGAAGCACGTAGGATTTGTTTTGGGAAGTGTGCAAGTTTTGAAGCATTCCACGTGCGCCCATCACTCAGTAAGAAAGTACTCTGATGCTTGCTCAATAATCCAGGTAGAAAAATCTAAAAAAGCTAAGTCTGGTCCACTGGACATTCAAAAAATAAAACAAAACAAAGCAAAAAAATGTAGAAACGTTTCGTCTTTCGTCAGACTGAGGAAGTCTTTTGGACGAAAGACGAAACGTTTCTACATTTTTTTTTTTGCTTTGTTTTGTTTTATTTTTTTAATGTCCAGAGGACCAGACTTAGCTTTTTTAGATCAGTAAGAAAGTATTTGGTCCAACTTTCTTTATTACAGTACGTGGTTCTGTAAATCTGGAAGATCCTTTGGAAACGTGATCCGGTCTGCGAACACGAACCGTGTCACCCACGTTGAATGTTGGTACTTTAGCTCTCATTTTCTTGTCAGTATATTCCTTCATTTTGTTTTGCTTTTGTTTCACCCTCTGTTGTATTTGAGCTTGGCTTTTGCTCTTCAGTTCTACTGGGAGTATGTTTAACTTGGTACGCATCTTTCTGTTCCTCAGTAGTTCAAATGGAGTAACTCCGGTGGTTGCATGAGGAGTAGCTCGGTAGTTGTGAAGGAATTCAGTGACAGCTTCCTTCCATGAGCTGTGACTTCTTTCAGCTGTTTGTATGCAGTCTTTAAGCACTCTGTTAAACCTTTCCACAGCACCATTTGCTTTAGGATAATATACACTTGACTTTAAGTGCTGTATCTCTCTCTCTCTCAGAAAAGTACTAAACGCATGTGAAGTAAACTGAGTACCATTATCTGAAACAAGATACATTGGATTACCCTCTCGACTGAACACAGTTGTTAGGAAACTCATTATTACGTCTGTAGTAACAGTAGGAGCGAATGCAACCTCAGGCCATTTGCTGTAGTAGTCTGTTAGCACAATAGCATAACGGCAGTCCCATTTAGCATTTTCAAACGGACCTGTAATGTCTATTGCAACTTTTTCCCATGGTTTGCTAGGAAATTCAACAGGAGTAAGTGGAGCAGTATTAGTTATTGCAACCTTATCACTGAACTGGCAATTAACACAGGAAGCAATGACAGAATGTACAAATTGATCCAGACCTGGCCACCAGAAAAGTTCACGCAGTCTCTGCTTTGTACGGACAATGCCTTGATGTCCTTCATGTGCCAAATCAACAACCCTGGCACGCAGTGAAGCAGGAACAACTAAACGATCTGCAAGTCGTAGTACTAGTGAACCATGGACTGACAACTCATTTCGAATCTGAAAGTAAGGAGCAAGGTTCTCTGGAAGAACTTTTTTAACTTTGGGCCAAACTTTTTCAATCTGATTGCGCAATAGTGACAGTTCTGGACAGGTTTCACTTGCAGTAGTAAACTCTGACAGAGAAACAGCACACAGGGACTCTTTAAAAACAGCGGCAATCATGTCAGGTTCCTCTGTTGGCTCATCTCCAGCCATAATGGTAGTCGAGACAAACAGTCAGCCATGACATTTTGATGTCCTGGACGGTAAGTAATGTCATACGTGAAGCAGAGAAGTCGAGCAGACCATCTAGCAATTCTCAATCCAGCACGGCCAGCACCTTTAGAAGTGAGTAAGGTGGTAAGTGCTTGGTGGTCTGTACGAAGAGCAAAACAACGACCCCACAGGTATGTTCTCCACCTTTCCACTGCCCAAACGCAGGCAAGAGCTTCACATTCGACCGTAGAATACTTGCGCTCAGCAGGAGAAAGAGTTCTTGATGCAAAAGCAACAACTCTCTCACTTTGATCTGGATGTAGCTGAGTTAACACAGCGCCTACACCATAATCTGAGGCTGTCACGTTTCACGCCTGTTAGGTTAGATTTAGATTTTAGTCTCACTCTGTACAACACTGCTTGTTGTTTCTGGATTCTGTCCTGTCTCCTGTCTGTAAGTGGGTTTAGGTTTGCCTTCATTTTGGAACCGGTTTGTCCTGTCTCCTGTCTGTAAGTGGGTTTAGGTTTGCCTTCATTTTGGAACCGGTTTGTCCTGTCTCCTGTCTGTATGTGGGTTTAGGTTTGCCTTCATTTTGGAACCGGTTTGTCCTCACTGCTGCGCTGATTAGTTTCAAATCAGCTGCACCTGCTGCTACACCCTTTATAAGTCAGACTCTCACACCAGGTATTTGCCAGATAGTTGAAAACTGTACACAGTGAGTAGTTATCGCGCCCGTTCTGTCCCTCTTCCTGTTTCTTATCCTCGCCTCATTGATTTCCTGGTTCTGACGTCTTGCCTGCCTGTTCACCTGCCTCTGCCTTCTCCCTCTTGGACTGACGTTTGCTGGATTCGTTCGTTACTGACCCTGGATCGCCTCACTTTGTCTCATCGCCTGTCCCCATCGGTTCATCTGCTCTTCTGCTTCCCGGTGTTCGCCTGCTGGATTACGTCACGGACCCCTCGCTGCGACCGGCTGCATTCCTTCACAGGCAACAGCCCCACTCGCAGCGGACCTGATCAGCTGGAGTTCCTCCCTGCTCTGAAACCCCATCCATCTGTGAGACGGTTAGTGGCTATTTCTCATTGACTGTTAAGTTTCATTTCACCATCAGACCACTAACCGTTCTCCTCCATCCTACAGACTGCTCCAGCCAGAGGGTCCCTGATCGACACCAGAGCCAATCAGAGCAGAAAAATAAAAACTTGATTATTGTCTAATTTTGTGGTGATTTTGGTCCGGTCATTTGGGGTTCGTAACAGAACTATCTGGCCAAAATTATGGACCACTCACCTTCTGATGACTGGCGCTCTGGTGTCGAAGGGGCTATTTCCAAGTTAGAATCAGGCATGAATGACATAGTTCATATGTTAAAATAAATTCATTCATTCATTCATTCAACCTTTATTTATACAGGCTAGCCTCGTTGAGTCATGGGGACTCATTTACAAGAGGGACCTGTCTCACTCACACCAAACAACCATCCACTCTCACACTCACACCTAGGGTCAATTTAGAGTCACCAATCAGCCTAACAAGCATGTTTTTTGGTCTGTGGGAGGAAACCGGAGTACCCGGAGGAAACCCACGCATGCACGGGGAGAACATGCAAACTCCACCCAGAAAGGCCCCGGACCGGGATTTGAACCGGCAACCTTCTCGCTGAGAGGCAGCAGCTCTACCAGTTGTGCCACCATGCTGCCCCAATTGCAGCAATTGCTGCCCCAAATTGCGCCCCAAACTCCCCAGTTGGACACAGGTGCTGTCAGACTACCATCAGAACCTACCCGGGAGCCCAAGTTAACCCCACCTGAACTGTTTTCTGGAGATCCCGACCAGTGCCGCCCGTTTATCACCCAGTGTGAGATCCATTTTCAGCTCCAACCATCCTGTTTCACCTCGGAGAGGTCTAAGGTGGCATACGCGATCTCCCTCCTCTCTGGCAAAGCCAAGAGGTGGGGAACCACCGAATGGCAACGGGATTCACGTTTTTGCTATGTTTTTCAGAATTTTGCCAAGGAACTGTGCAGAGTCTTTGATCCCGTTCTCCCTGAGCGTGAGGCAGCCAGACGCCTTTTCTCCATCACTCAAGGTAACCGTCGAGTTACAGAATATATCATTGACTTTCATTCTACCGCTGCAGGCAGCCACTGGAACGAGGAGGCACTCACAGATGCCTTTTTTCGTGGACTTAATGACAACATTAAGGATGGACTGGCACTAAAACGTTACCCTGAGTCACTTCAGGACCTCGAGGAGTTAGCCACCAGGGTGGACCTCCGTTTGGCTGAACGCTCGAGGGATCGGGGTTCACGCCGCTCACCAGTTACCAAGTTTGTGGACGAAGTCCGGCAGCCTGTTCACGCTCTGAACCTGCCTCCCAGAACTGCACCTCTCAACACGGAGGAACCCATGCAACTGGGCCGCAGCCGACTCTCTCCTGCTGAGCGTGAGAGAAGACGCAAAGGCAACCTCTGTTTTTACTGTGGTGGTGCTGGACACGTCGCCTCCTCCTGTCCGGTAAAAGGACCTGCTCAGTGAACGCGAGGGGATGTTTACTGAGCAGGACTCAAGAGTCTGAACTCCTCTCACCATTTGCCCTGAATGCAGAACTCATTGTCCCGGGTAAGTCACCCACCTCCATTAAAGTGTTCATTGACTCCGGGGCTGATACTGAATTCATTGACTATGGGTTTGCAGTTGGGTCAGGGATTAAGATGCTTAATTCCCCTAAAAAACATTCTGTGGTGGCCCTGGATGGTCACCCACTAAACACTTCGTCTCAGGTCACTGAACCTGTCACATTACATGTGGGGGGTAATCACAAAGAAACAATAAACTTTTTGGTAATCAACTCCCCTAACTCACCGATAATATTGGGTGCCACCTGGCTGAAAAAACACAA
>JBBPBX010020256.1:0-36108 GCA_038048925.1 Garcialebias charrua | reverse complement strand
GTCTTGTATGGAAACATACACAGATGACAAAAGTGTGACATTATTATTATTTATACAAGTTAATCCTCAGGGACTTGTTTTCAAGAGAGACCTGATTTTAAAGGGGACCTCAGATGTATTTTTTAAATTTTTATGGTATTTCTGTGGGATATCCAGACCCTATTCCTTCAATTTAATGCACAAAATAATTATTAGATAATCAATTATACCCTTTTTAATTCTGCCATTTTTAACTTTCGTTTTGAACGACCGGTTTCTTGAAGTCCACGCCCTTCAACGATCTGTTCACGCCCTCTGTAACAGCCAGTATCTGTAATGTGTTGTTGTTTTAAAATTAGCTCTTTTTTTATTACTCATTTGACTTACTGTTAGTGTTAGCTTAAGATAACTTACCGAAACCCGTCTGAGCGCGCCGCAGTTTGCTGCTCCTTTTAGCATTAGACCACCCGAATCCGAAGCTAATGTTAGCTTGTTCCTCTTCCGGTTTTCGCCAGCTCCGCTCGTTGCACGCGATGAGATTTTGGGAGTTATCGCTGTTCCAGTGAAGACAACACAAAGTTCACCAAGTGTCTCCCGTAAATTAATCTGTAAGGAGAAGGTCCTCTTGCTGCGAGCCTGCTGCGAGGCTGCTGCAAGGCTGTACAGTTGAAGCTCCGCTCCATCGCGCCGGAAGAGGGTCCCGTCGAACCCGGTCCTTCCGCCTGTGGTCCGCTCGTTTAATTTTTGCCGGCTGCGCGTTGGCAGCGATCGCAAATACACTAAAAATTGAACTAAAACATAAAAATAACAATTATACTTTATTTATAAAGCCATTTAAAAAAACACAGCTGCAACAAAGTGCTGTACACATGAAATTAAGAACATATAAACAAAAGATGAGATGAAATCATGAAAATCAATCAATCAATCAATCAATCACCTTTATTTAACCAGGTAGAGCCCATTGAGATCGAGATCTCTTTTACAAGGGTGACCTGGTCAAGTGGTCAGCAGCACACGTCACATTGGCAATAGGCATTTGCACTTACCAAAAAGAAAATAAAGAAAACTACAATCACAGTAAACAGATGTTGACAGTTCAAAACCAACAGGATATGACAGATTTCTATATACATTATATACAAAACAAGCAGACAAAAAAAACCAACAATGACATGTATATTGGATAAGTAGTGGTTAGAAACATCTGCAATGGTCAAGTTTCTTGATGACATTTTCTACTACGGTTGACATAAAGGATCCAGGAGAGATGAATGTAACATCAGAATGTAACAGATGAAAAACAACAGTCATGTGTTTAATACAGAAGTGGGTTGAGCCTAACCAGGGGTTGCTAGGTGAGGGGCTGGACTCAGGTTTGATCTGATTGGCTGGCGGCTTGTGACGTCAATAAATGCAGGAAGTGTGAATCCTGGTGTATTTATCAAAAATAAATAAATCTACTTAGAGTAAATAAACCACTGGGTGCATTTTTTTGGCACAAGGACTGTTTTTTTATGAAGTAAATACCTTAAGTTTAGTAAAAAAAACATTAAAAAGTGAATTTTGCATGTGTGGTCCCCTTTAACAGAGTGATGACAACAGTGGACGACAAAGAAAACGATAGACAATCATAAAAGATGCGTACAAATTGAGAACAACAAGTGCAAATAAAATGGTTAAAAAAAAACAGCTAGATTGTAAGGCGATGTAGAAGAAAAATTAAACAGGAACATGACTGCATTGGTTCTTGCCAGGAACTTAACAGATGCTTAAAGGTATTGTGACAAAATGCTAAAACATAGACATGTTTAGAAAGAGGAGCTACTCAGCTTTGATTTTTTTGTACACAGATGCTTCGAATAATTAACATTTTAAAGTATTTTTTAATAAAATAGTTATAATGACGTAACAGCAGTGCGTCGCAGTTTTCGGGTGGAGAAAGGAGGGGTCAAACGCCGACGCATTTTAAAGACGCAATGTAATGAACGCACATTATAAATACAGTAACAATGGCAGATAATATAGAAACTGAGGAATTAAGCAATTTAAGTGAAGATTTGAGCGATTTGTCTTCAGTTTGGGAAGCCAAAGTTAGTTTGAGTGATGATCAAGAAACAGCTGGTTATAATGTAGGTCTGCAGCCGTATTTATTTGAGCCTTACCGTTCAGGGAGCAAGGGGGACTCCCGAGATTTCAGAGGAGGAAGGTTTCCGAGGGTAAAGGGATGGAACCAGATCTTAGTCGTCTAGAATGTACCAGCATTTTTCAAGTTTTACCAAAAAATATGGCGATCTTGAAGACAATGAAACTGCGTTCTAATAGCAGCTGCAGACTGACCTCCATGTCCCTACGTCACATGACGTCGCATGCGGAAGTACCCGGATTTCCCGTGACGAAACACAGTTTAAATTCACTTTGAAACAAATTTTCATAGATTTATCATTTTGCTTGTAAAAACGAACATAGTTGAATGATACAACATATATATGTTGTGCCACTTTATGCAGAGTTCCAACATAATGTCACAATACCTTTAAAGCCACTTAGAGAGGTCAGTGTCGAGAGCTTCAGATCTTTTTACAAGATATTCCAGGGAACAGGAGTGGAGCAGGAGAAGAACCTTTTCATTGCATTGTTGACCTAGTGTTAACCTGCATGTGACAAATAAACAATAACCTAAAGTGAAAACCGACATGTTGATAGGCGGCACACCATTTGCCGTGGGATCAGCCGGGGCATCAGTCAATGACCCCACTCAGATCCAGGGGCTAAACCAGCTCAACGTCAACAATGCAAACAAAATAAAGTTGTTTTACTGTTGAGATCTAAATAAGATGAATAAAGTAAGTGAAGCTGCTGAATAAATCACAGGCTTTGTGTTAACAGCAGGTGATTTTTGGTATTTTGCACATTTAGGGTTTCGGCTGGTAATGATGCAATTAACTTAGACTGTCACTACAATGATGCGTGCTCAATAATCCAGGTACAAAAATCTAAAAAAAAAAGTTAAGTCTGGTCTTCTGAGACAAAAGGAATGGACACCAGCGTTTAATCATGCTAATTTCACCTAACACGCATTAAGACGTATTATGTTTAAACATGAGGTCGAACTGAGGTTTGAGGTTGACCCTCAGACCCAGGAGGAACAATGTGGGTTCCCTCATGGTTGTGGAACCCTGCACCAGCTCTTTACCCTCACTAGGATCCTTGAGGGGTCATGGGAGTTTGTCCATCCAATCTACATGTGTTTTGTGGACTTGAAGAAGGCTTTTGACCGTTCCTCGGGGTACACTGTGGGGGGTGCTCCGTGAGTATGGGATTGGGGGCTCGTTGCTATGGGCTGTTCAGTCCCTATACAAGTGGTGTGAGAGTTTGGTTTGCAATGCCGTCAATAAGTCTGACCCCTTCAGGTTGGAAGTTGGACTCCACCAAGGCTGCCTGTTGTCACTGATTCTGTTCATAAGTTTTATGAACAGAATATCTCGGTGCAGTCAGGGGGTGGAGGGATTCTGGTTCCTTGGCCTCAGGATTCCATCTCTGCTCTTTGCAGAGGATGTAGCCCTGTTGGCATCATTGTTCCATAATCTTCAGCTCTCAGCAGTTCGCAGTCGAGTGTGAAGCAGCTGGGATGAGAATCAGCACCTCCAAATCCGAGGCTATGGTCCTCAAACAGAAAAGGGTGAATTGATCTCTTCAGGTCGAGGGTGAGTTTCTGCCTCAAGTGGAGGATTCAAGTAAAGTGTAGAATAAATAATGAAATGTCAATAATTGTTGACAATCTTATGGAAATAATAACCATAGAAATATTAAATGAAAATGCTAAAAACATATCCATAAGTTGTGTATATCGATCACCAGGATCAAATATAGAAATATTCACCAATAAAATCATACAACTATTGGAAAAGAGTTTAAATAAAAAAGTTTTCTTGTGTGGAGACTTTAATATTGACCTGGGAAATAAAACAGATTCAAATAACATCAGCACATTTCTAAATTCAATGTATAGTTTAAATCTTTATCCGTTAATATCAAAACCAACAAGAATTACAACTCATAGTGCTACGATAATTGACAACATTTTCACAAATATAACAAATGGGGATATGACAGGTGGTATCTTAACAACTGATTTAAGTGATCATTTACCAGTTTTCACTATCTACAGAAATGATCAAAACATTACAAAAGAAGTTACAATTAAGAAAAAAATAATAAACACATCAAAAAAAGCTATGGATCAATTAAAAGATGATTTACAGAAGCAAAACTGGAAGGACGTGTATATTGATGATGTTAACAGATCATATGATGAATTTATGAATATTTTAGAAGCTCTGTATGAAAAGAATTGTGTGCAAAGAAATCGTAGAAAAAGAAATATTGTCGACCAACCTTGGATGACTAAAGGGTTGAGAAATGCTTGTAAAAAAATTACTTGTATTCATGTTTCTTAAAAACGAGAACACAACAAGCTGAAGAGAAATATAAAAAATACAAAAATAAATTGGTAATGATTATAAGAAAATGCAAGAAAGAATACTATAGTGATTTATTAAACAAGAGTAATGGTGACACTAAAACAACATGGCGAGTTATAAATGATGTTCTAAAAAGTCATAAAGCGAAAACGAACATTGCAAAATATTTTGTGAAAGATGACAAAGAAATACATGATGAGAATGATATCGTAAATGAATTTAATCAATATTTTGTAAATATTGGATCAAGCCTTGCAGCTAAAATACCAAAAGTAGATAATAATGTGTGTCATTCAATTAAAAGCTGCACAAACAGTATTTTTCTTAATGGAACTAACAAAGAGGAAATTATGAAAATGGTAAAAAATCTCTCGGACAAGAGATCAAAAGACTGGGTGGACATGGATATGATGTTCGTAAAAGAAATAATGAGTTATGTTATTGAACCGTTTACATATATATGCAATTTATCTTTTTCAACAGGAATATTTCCAGATAACATGAAAGTAGCAAAGGTAATTCCTCTTTTTAAAAATTGTGATAAATGTGTATTCAATAATTATAGGCCAATATCCTTGTTACCACAGTTCTCAAAAATTCTAGAAAAACTATTTGTGACCAGATTGGATCAATTTATTGATAAACAAAATATTTTAAGTAGCAGTCAGTATGGGTTTAGAGAAAAAAACTCTACATCAATGGCTCTCATGGATTTAATGGAACAAATAACTAATGCTGTCGATCATAAACAGTACTGTGTTAGTGTTTTTGTTGATCTAAAAAAAGCATTTGATACCATTGACCACACCATTCTCCTTGAAAAACTAAATAAATATGGTATTAGAGGACCAGCATTACAATGGGTATCTAGCTATTTGAAAGATAGAAAACAGTTTGTGCAAATAAATGATGTTAGATCTGACCTCCGTGATATCACTTGTGGAGTTCCTCAGGGCTCTGTGCTTGGACCAAAGTTATTTATTTTATATGTGAATGACTTGGTAAATGTGTCAGGACTTCTTAAATGTGTTCTTTTTGCCGATGACACCACATTTTTCTGTTCGGGTAAAGACATAAAACAGATTTTGGATATGATGAAAACAGAATTTATAAAAATACAAACTTGGTTCAAAATAAACAAATTATCTTTGAATTTAGATAAAACTAATTACATGATATTCAGTAACAAAAAGAGAATTGTTGACGATCCATTTGAAATTGAAGATGTTGTGATCTGTAAAGTGAGTGAAGTGAAGTTTCTGGGTGTTATCATTGATGACAAACTGACATGGAAACATCATGTAAATTCCATTAAAACAAAAATAGCTAGATCAATTGCAGTACTGTATAAAGTCAGGGATTTTTTAATTGATAAAGCTCTGTATATGTTGTATAACACAATCATTGTTCCACGTTTAATCTATTGTATTGAGGTTTGGGGAAAAGCGTGCAAAACAATTACAAAGCCTGTTTTTATTTTACAAAAGAGAGCTGTAAGAGTAATCACCAGAAAACATTTCAGTCACCCATCAAACACCTTGTTTCTTCAGCTAAATTTATTGAAATTCCAGGAATTGGTAGAATATAGTATTTTATCAGTTATGTATAGGGCTCATAATAACACATTACCTTTAAATATCCAAAGAAATTTTATAAAAAGACAAAGTGATTACAATCTCAAAGGGACAGAGATATTCATCAAACCACAATTCAGAACCAGCTTAAAGGGACGGTCTACCTCAATTCAGGGAGTTCGATTGTGGAATGTTCTGGAGAGTGATGTTAAAAATGCAAAATCAATGTATACATTTAAGAAAAAGGTCAAAAAGGACTTGCTCAAAAACTATATATGATGTAACTTAGTGTGTTGTATATTACACTTATGTTGACTGATGATGTAGCTTAGTGTGTTGTGTATTAGAGTTAGAAAAATTAAGTAGAGTTATTCTTTTGTGATGTAGTTTGTGTATTACAGTTAGAAAAATTAAATAGAATTATTCATTTTTGTGATGTAGTTTGTGTATTACAGTTAGAAAAATTAAGTTGAATTATTCATTTTCTTATGTAGTTTGTGTATTACAGTTAGAATGATGTAGTTTGTGTATTACAGTTAGAAAATTAAGTAGAATTATTCATTTTGTGATGTAGTTTGTGTATTACAGCTAGATAAATTAAGTAGAATTATTCATTTTGTGATGTAGTTTGTGTATTACAGTTAGTAAAATTAAGTAGAATTATTCATTTTGTGATGTAGCTTGAAGGTTAACATTGGTTGAACAAACAGTGAAATAAGGGGCAGATATAATAAGAGTTCATCTTCTTTCTGCTCCTTTCATTTTATCCTACTTGTATTCTTGTATCTGATGAAACTGTCTTGTATTGTTCTTTAAAAATGAATGAATAAACATCAAATCAAAATCAAATCAAGTATGTCATGGTTTTGTTCACGAGTGAGGGAAGAATGGAGCGTGAGATTGACAGATGGATTGGTGCATCGTCTGCAGTATTGCAGACTTTTTACCGGTCCATTGTGGTGACGAGGGAGCTGAGCTGTAAGGGAAAGCTCTCTGTTTACTGGTCAGTCTATGTTCCTACCCTGACCTACGGTCATGAGCTCTGGATAGTGACCGAGAGAATGAGATCGTGGATACAGGCGATTGAAATGAGTTTCCTCCGCAGAGTAGCTGGACTCTCCCTTAGAGATAGGGTGAGAAGTTCAGTTATCAGGGAGAGACTCAAAGTAGAACCGCTGCTCCTCCACATCGAGAGGAGCCAGTTGAGGTGGTTTGGGCATGTCTGACTGGGAAGAGACACCGGGGAAGACCCAGGACACGCTGGAGAGACTATGTCTCAGTTGGCCTGGGAACACATTGGAATCCTCCTGGAAGAGATGGCTGTGGAAAGAGATGTCTGGTCCTCTCTGCTCAAGCTGCTGCCCCGTGACCTGACTTCAGAACAAGAGAAAGATAATGAATGGATGAATGTTTAAACATTTACCCCAACTTGAGAATATGTGTGCTTAAAATCAATTGTTACATCCATTATTTAGTGATGTAATTAGCAAAAACACAAAACAAAGCTGCACTCATGGTAAGTTGTATTTTAGAACCTTAAATATTTAGTATTTGCAATAAAATACATGTTTTTTATTGTTATAAATGTTGCTTCTATAAAAATTAAATATGAAAATAATCATTAAGAACAAACTCAATTTGATTCCACTGTTCTTGACACCACTTTAGAAGGCTATAAAGAAGGGCGGGTTAATAATCCTCTACAACAAAGATTCCCATATCTGGTCCTTAGGGTCCACCATTATGTGCTTTATCTTCAGAGTGCCTTGCTCTAGCACATCTGATTGAAATGATTTAATTACTTTGACAGAATGTCATCAAATTCTGCAGAATTTGCTTGTTTGCAATTCTGCTTGTTAATGATTCACTCTGGTGACTCCAGAGAGTCGGAGCAGAAAAAATGTCCTAAACATGCAGGATAGAAGTCCCCAACGGATGCTAAGGTCAGTTAGATGATGATAAGTTTAAGCTGTAGGTGCATAAGGTGGTTCTTCAACCTTTAAAGTCATTGTGTGGAGGAAGCTTTACACAGCATTGTCAAACAAATGAAAAAATGAAACACAACACAATGTGCAATGCAACATTGAACAGATGGGGTTGTGTTGACATGGCTGATGTGAGATTCCTACAGATTGTGTGTCCTGCAGGTATTTAAGAAACTGTGGAGATCATAGTTCAGGAACAAATGAGGTGTGGCCAGACAGATTTGACTTTTAAGCCTTTTCAGACATTGGAGGGCAGTTCATTGTTAAGAGGACACAGGAAGAGGAGCCAGACAACAACAACAATAACAACATGTTCCATGATCCCGAGAAGGTTTGTGATATTTTTATTTATTCATTCATTTTTGAGCTCTACTACACAATCAGGTACGATGTGTTAGGGTAGTTGCATGTACACAAGCTCTTGCATGCACTTTTAAAACACTTCTGCAAAATTGAGGATCTCAGCCCCTCTGGATCTCAGCAAGAATTTATTTCATTCTGAGAACTGGCTCTGCCTTTCTCTTTGTGTAGACACATTTTAGTTAGTAGTTGTTCTTTAAAAAAAAAATCTAACAGAATATGGCACAACTCTCCACAGATATCTTTGCATGTTTTTTTTATTGTTTAAAGGCAAGGTTACTTCGTCCTGAACCCTTTGATTTCCATGGAATCTCAATGACTAAATATTTAGTAGACAACTGGGAAAATGTCCAAAACTTTGAGGCCAGACCGGATGATATTCTCATTGCAACATACCCCAAAGCAGGTCAGTCTCCAAGTACTTCATCCATGAACTTAAAAAAATAAAATAATACAAATGTGTGTGTTGAGGTGATGCATTAAATGCATCCTCCCTCTCTCTCTCTCTTTCTCTTTTTAGGGACCACGTGGGTCTCCTACATCCTGGACCTGCTGTATTTTGGTCAGACGAGTCCAGAGCGTCAGACTTCCATTCCCATCTACGACAGAGTTCCTTTTTTGGAGCTCTTCGTCCCGGACTTAGTTTCAGGTTAATGATCAGCCTTCATTCCTTCTAAAGTCTCTTTAACTTACAGTCGATACAAAAACATTCACTCATCAGCGTCAAACTTGAAAATGCTTTGCTGCAAGGCAAAGTTTTTATTTATTTATTTATTTTAAGGTTTTAATCAACAGACATCAAGCTTTAAGGAATTCCCTTTTTCTAAAGTAAACCCTCACAACCATATTCCCACCAAGATTCACAATTATTGGTCTCATCGGGAAAAATTTTGTTTTGGAATACTGTACTGACCATGTCCTTGTAAATATCTGCCAGTAGGTAGTCCTTGACTTACGACGTAAATCCGTTCCTACGCGGCGGCGTAATCCGATTTTCGACGTAAGTCGAAATATACGTACAGTACATACTGCACCATATACATGTACAGTACTGTATTACCAAGCACTTAGCCTATCTTAACACAGTACCCATAATTATAAAAAACACATACATTTGGGAGCCATAATGAAGGGAAAAAAATATGTCGTATTCTGTTCCGTTTACGACATAAAACCACGTTCATAGTACAGTTTTGTTTGTTTTTTGAATGTCCAGAGGACCAGACTTAGCTTTTTTTAGAGAGTACAGTGCAGTATTCCTCCGCCGCTACGTTTACGACGTAAAACCGGAAACTGCGTAACTCGGCTTTTCAAAATATATATTTTTTAATTTAATTTTTTTAAATGGGAGATGCGTCGTAACCACGAAACGTCGTAACTCGAGACAGTCGTAACCCGAGGACTACCTGTACTGATGCTTTTTGTCATGAGAAATCTTGAATATAACTTGGAAGTTCTTGTTTTATAGATTTTGCTGTCAGACAAGTTACCAAGACCAACACACAGGAAAAGATTACATTTAATTACTGTCAGAAATGACCTGACTGCTGATAGTTAAACCAACAACTGTTTCTCCTTCATGTTGTAGAGTTTTGTAATTTAAGGCGTAAGGTATCTGTTCACACAGGAAAAGACCAGGTAGACAACCTTCCCACCACCCCTCGACTCATCAAAACTCATTTTCCAGTCCAGTTTGTGCCAAAGTCATTTTGGGAAAAGAACTGCCGGGTAAAGTATTTTTGCTGTTTAAATTAAATCTAAAAGAATATTGTTTATCACTCCAAAAAGTTGAAATATTGGATGTTAAAACAGCCAAACAACTAGAAACACATATAAAACAATCCTTTTTAAAGCTAAAAAATGTATTCATTTTGAATACCCTGATGCATGCTCAATAATCCAGGTAGAAAATTCAAAAAAGCTAAGTCTTGTCCTCTGGACATTCAAAAAACAAAACAAAACAAAGCAAGGCAAAATAAATTGTAGAAACGTTTTGTCTTTCATCCGAAAGACTTCCTCAGTCTGAGCTGCTGTATTCAGGGTTGCCAGATCTCCAGACCGAAAGAAGCGATCAGCTCCTTCAAAACAAGCACAAACAAGCGACTCGCTCTTTCAAAAAAAGCACCCCATCCCATTGTGTAAAAAAAGGCAGTTTTAAACAGTATAAACATATTTATTATGGCATTACATATAACAAGCAAAATTATACATTAAAGAACGTATTCAGTCTAAAAAATAAAAATACATTTTGCATTTTTCTCCCATCTGTGGTCGTGGTCAGATCCAGTCTTGAAGAGCACGCTCTTTCTCCCAATCTTTATTATATTTTTTTCCATATTTACCCCACTTAGAGCTCATATTAGCGTTGTCTTGTCTAGACATTTCACTAAATTCTTTAGTTTGTAGCAGGTCGCTTTTGTAAATGAGCCCTCGAGGCTCAATGAGATTTACCTGACTAAATAAAGGTTGAATGAATGAATGAATAGACAAATAACAATGTTGCATTCGCGTGTAGTCGGATGTCCCGTGAAGAAACACGGTTTTTAATTTTAAACTCACTTTGAAAGTAATTTTCATTAATTTATCATTTTGTTTGCTAAAAACTAACATAGTTGAATGATACAAGATATATATGTTGTGTCACTATATGCTGCTCATGCTGACTCATCATTAATTGCTCGCGCTTATATAGTTTTACCGGCTCTGACTGTCGCTTGCGCCAACTGCACCTGAACGTAACATCCGCCTTGACGTAACATACGTGGAAGGGGGGCGTGACAAACTACCTACCACTCGCATTACTGCTCGACTGAAAAACAAGCACAAATAAGCGACTCAATGTCCGCGAGAAGCCCAAAAAACCGCCACAAGCGGCTGATCAAATTTGAAAGCGACTCCAGGGAAAAACAAGCCCAATGCCGCTTGAAATAAGCAGACTTGGCAACTATGGCTGTACAGTATTCAGCTCAGTCTTATAAATAGCACCCTCTCACAGTGGATCAACCAGTTGGCTGATGACAGCCAAAACCAGCTGCTCACATGAACAAACAACCATCAGGGTGCTAACGATCCATCGTTAGGCTGATGGTCCTCCTTGATCATGTGAGCAGCTGGTTTCAGGCTGTCATCAGCAAACTGGTTGATCCACTGTGAGAGGGTGCTATTTATAAGACTGAGCTGAATACAGCAGCTCAGACTGAAGAAGTCTTTCGGATGAAAGACGAAACGTTTCTACAATTGTTTTTTTTGCTTTGTTTTGTTTTGTTTTTTGAAAGTCCAGAGGACAAGACTTAGCTTTTTTAGTATTCATTTTGAAGAGATTAATCAAATATTTAGAGATGGGGTTTCTGTGAATCATTCAGTTCAAGTTCAAGAATTTTTTTCTTAATCCCCAAAGGGCAATTTGTTTCACAGTAAGTAGTCCCACAAAACATCCATATTAGTTTGAAACGTTAAAATAAGATAAATCATCAATGTTCATTGAGAAGCCAGCTTGGATGAATGAGTTTTCCAGTCTATTCATCCTACATCTGGGCACAGCAGATACCTGCATCCAGATTGAAGGAACCTGAACTCACCATGGAGTGAGTGATCAGGAGCTGCCAGAATCAGCCTGGTCTTCTTCACTGACCTCGCCTTGTGCAGGTCAGTGAGGTTCTGTATCTTAACGTGTTACGTACATCTTACCTGTTTATCTTTTTTTATCTTTTTTTTTTTTAAACAACTTCAGTTTGGAGAAAAGCTTGATTTTAATCAGATGAGTTAATGGTTAGTCAGAGCAGGACCAAGACTTAAGTGAATTGCTGTTTTCCAGGTTTGCAAAGTGATTAACGCAAACTCTTGCAAAGCCAACACTGCCATCATGTCTTGTGGTTACTCCAGCAGAAATATTTTGATCTATAGAAATAACAGTGTATGTGGAACTGGTAAGAATATAAAAGTTTATCAAACTTAGAACTACTGTGAATTTTTTGAGACTGGAGTACTTTAAGGATGGCAGCACTTTGGTTTAGTCCACACTCGGACAAGCTGTTAGCTCATCAGTCCAGGCACAAATAAACTCTTAATTCCTCCAAAGTGAAGTCATTCATAAAGCTACAGGTTGTCTGCTTCTCTTCTGTAGGTTGTCTATGTGGCCCGCAATGCAAAGGACAACGTGGTGTCCTATTACTACTTTTCCTGCATGACACATCTCCTACCAGAACCTGGAGATTGGAGCAGCTTCTTTCAGAAGTTCTTGGAGGGAAAGGGTGTGTAAGAAAAGTTGCAACAAAGTTGGTCATTGTCACTTTCATGCACGTGGCATGGCATACGTCATGCCATCTTAAAATTCACAAATTTTGTTTTAAAAGAACACCACCTAGTATATAAACTGTCTTTACAAGAAATTTAGGGTGTGCTTTTCGCATTTGGCCTATAGTATTGAAGTAAACAACTGCTGTGTCAATTTTAATCCTAAAACCTGATGAGGACTAGGCAAAAATCTTTAAATCTAAGAAATTTCTTTTTCTTTCTTTACATGAATTCATTGATCTTCACACTGATAAAGCACTCCTCCTTATTTTGCTTTCATTCAGTGTCATATGGTTCTTGGCACGACCACGTGAGCGGCTGGTGGAAAAAGAAACAGACCTATCCAAACCTCCATTACATGTTTTATGAAGATTTAAGTGAGGTAAATGGTTTTATCTTTGTGCCTCATGCTCTTCAGACTTTATTTCTAAATGTTTCTTGGTTGGTAAATAATGCAGGGATTTGATCTTTTCAGGACACTGGGCGAGAAATAGACAAACTCTGCTCCTTTCTTGGTTTGTCTCCATCAGCTGAGCTCAAAGAAATAGGCTAACGCCGTATCATCAACAGAAAAAATCGATGCGGAATTAAAGCAAGAAAGAAACAACTCACCAATTGAAGGCCAAAGTTGTAGTAAGGTAGAGCTTGCGCAGCCTCTGGAGGGTGAGAAAATCCTTACAGCTCCGACCGCAGTCTCGAGGCTAACAGCGACAAGCAAAACAGTCTTACCACCTATGCAACCTGCATGCGAGAAGATGAAAAGAGAATGGGCTCCCGGTATCACGTGCTTATGTAGACTCAGCTGTATCCCTGGGGGTCACACGTGACCATGTTGGTATAATATTCTCGACCTGCGCATGTGCAAGAGTGATATCCAGTGCTGTTAAGCACCGCCTCTGGCGGTCAGTAGGGATGAAATCGATTGTTGTTTTATAGATTGTACCCAAGGGAAGCCACTTTCTGTCTATATGGACTTCCTTAAATACACAAAGAAGGAACACCACTCAAGACCCATCATCAGCAGCATGAACTCAGTGACGTACAATACGTATTGCTAATCATCTGGCTGCAATTTTAGCTCCTCTTGTTGGAAACGCACCTCATCACATAAAGAACTCCATGGATTTTGCCAACAAAGTTCAATGTTTGAAGCTAGTCCCAGGAGAAACTCTTGTATCATATGATGTGACTTCTCTCTTCACATGCATACTTCTGAAGCAGTAGAAACCGTCAGAAAACGACTTCTACAAGACAAGAACTTAAACAACAGGACCAACTTCACCCCAGACCTGATCTGCACCTTGCTGGATCTTTGCTTTTCTACCACTTATTTCAAGTATGACAGTTTTTAGACAGAAGCTTGGTTGTGCCATGGGATCGAAAGTTACGAATGTAACTACTGTTCTATTAATCCCAGATGACCGCCAGAGGGCGGTGCTGAAAGCACGGAATATTCCTTTCGCACATGCGCTGTTCGAGTAATTATATCAACAATGTCACACAGGTGTGACTGGATAAGCAATCAAGAGGCTAGATAGCCTAGCGTTATCCGTTAATTCAGTCTTACAGAATCTTCTCACGTAAAGCAAGGATTCTGAGTGACAGAGAAGCTCTGGCGGTCATCCGAGATTCATAGAACCGTAGTTACATCCGTAACGTTCGTTCTATTTCATCCCTCCTGACCGCTAGAGGGCAGTGCTTAAAGCACAGAATGACTAGTATCAACGATGTCACAAGAAATCCTTAGCACATACCTCATTGAGGAAGCCCAGAGGACCCTTGCAGAAGAACCTGGCCATGGGGATGAGGGGTGACCACGTTAACCCTGTAGAATCTGGTGAACGTGCTTGGGGAAGCCCATGATACAGCAGCACATATTGCTTCTAGTGAGACCCCTCTCAGGGCAGCCCAGGAAGTGGAAACACTCCTGGTAGAGTATGCCTTCACGCCGACTGGCAGGGGATGGTGTCCTGCTGCGTGGGCATGGCAGATGACGTCCACAATCCAGTGGGAGAGGCGCTGCTTGGAAAGAGGGTAGCCTAGTCTAGGGCTCCCGTAACACACAAACAGCTGGTCTGAGTGCCGTATAGCAGCAGTAGCTTCAACGTACTTCTCCAGTGCCCTCACTGGGTACAGCAATCCATACCCCTACCCTTTCCAGGCGTAGGTTGAAAACGTGCCAGCCTTAACGGTTTGTTACGGTGAGAGTGGGATAAGACCTTTGGTACAAAGGCAATGTTTGGCCACAAGGTAACACCAGAGCCCTCAGGGCCCCACCTGAGACATGAGGGGCTGACTGAAAAGGCATGCAACTCACCAACCCTCTTTGCTGAGGCAATAGCCAGAAGAAAGACCGTCTTGCATGAAAGCCACTGCAGGTCTACTTTTGTCAAGGGTTCAAATAGAGGGTGGCACAGAGCTTCAAGAACCAAGGGCAGGTCCCAACTTGGCGCTCGAGTAACCTTCGTCGGGTGCAACCTACGGGCACCACGTAGAAAGAGAGAGACCAGATGATGACTGCCCACCGTACGGTCATTGATGCCGGCGTGATTAGCCAATATAGCTGCTACATATACCTTAAGCGTCGAAAGAGAGTGACCCTTGCCAAGGAGAGACTGGAGAAACTCCAGAATGGTGGGTACTGCACAGGAAACTGGATCCTCATTGTGATCAGCACACCATTGTGAAAACTGACGCCACCTGTTTTTGTATTGCTGACGAGTAGAAGGTGCCCTGGCACCCAAGATGGTGCGTCCGACTGGGCTCAAAACTCTAGTCAGCTGCTGTTTTGGCCCTGCAGCGGCCACACCCAAAGCTGAAGACGTTGAGGATTGGGGTGCCATAGCAACCCCCCCCCCCCAGCTGAGACAGCAATCGGAAGATGCCACGGAACGTCCTGACATAAACTCTGCAGTAGCGGGAACCATGGTCGTGCTGGCCAATATGGGGACATCAATAGCATTTTGTGTCCCTCTGCTAGGATTCTGTGAAGGGTTGGCCAAATCAGAGAAAGGGGTGGAAAGGCATAAAGAAGGACCCTTGGCCAAGGGTGAGCCAGCGCATCCTGGCCCAGTGCACCAGATGCCCCCGTATGGGAGTACCATAGGGGACACTGGGTTGACTCCTCTGTTGCAAACAGGTCCATCTCCGCTTGACCAAAACGGTCCCAGATCATCCGCACTACGTCGCTGTGGAGGGACCACTCTCCTGGAACAGACCTTTGGCGGGAGAGAAAATCTGCAACCTGATTGTGTCGCCCTAGTAGGTATGTTGCCCGCAAGGTGGACAGACGAGTGGAGGCCCATTCCAAGAGCACCTTGGACATACTGAGAAGTTGTACTGACCTGGTGCCCCCTTGGTGGTTGATGTGATGGACAACAGAGATGTTGTCTGACCGAACGAGGACATGCCTCCCTTCCAGGTTGGGTAGTAAGTTCTTAAGCGCCAAATGTACTGCACATAGCTCAAGCACATTTATATGCCTGGAGCGGTCCCTTCCGCCCCAGCGGCCCTGAACTGCTCTGTGTTGCCACACAGCACTCCTGTGGAGTTGGCATCTGTCGTGACCACTTCCCTGCAGTACACGATCACCCCCATGGGGACACCCCTGGATAAATAAGCTTTGTCCCTCCATGGAGTCGGGGCACGAAGACATGGCCATGTCACCGCAAGTTTGCGATGCCTATGCAGCCTGGCATCTAGGCGAAAGCTGTTGAGCCACCTCTGTAAGGGGCGAAGAGACTGCAGGCCTAAGGGTACCACCCGAGTGACTGAGGTCAGTTTGCCCAGTAGTCGTAAGAAGGCAACGTAGGGGAGCTGCCTGTCCAGTTGGAACCGACTGACCAACTAGAGTATGTCACCTACCCTTTGAACGGATGGGCAAGCAGTCATGGAGGATGATTCCAGAACCACTCCAAGAAAGGTGACAGTCTGCAAAGGCAGCAGGCAGCTTTTCTCTATATTCATCTCAAGGCCCAACTGGGACACGTGAGTAAGCAGGCAATTTGTGTCGCGAATGGCACAGGCCCGAGACGAGGCGCAGAGAAGCCAATTGTCTAGTTATGGCAGAAACGGCAGAAACTCCATGCCGTAGGCCTGCAGGGGAGAGAGGGCTGCCCTCACACACCGAGTGAACACCCTCAAGGAAAGAGAGCTGGAATGGGAGTACCCGGAACTGCCAGTGGCGACCCTGATATGCAAACTTGAGAAAGCGGCAATGTTCCGCCACAATAGGCACATGAAAATAAGCATCCGTCAGGTCTATAGACGTGAACCATTCCCTTTCTGTGACCGCTTGAAGGACCTCTACTGTCGTGAGCATGTGGAAGGGCATTACCTTTAAATATTGGTTGAGTCCCCTCGGATCCAAAATGGGACGAAAGCCACCAGTCTTCTTCTGCACAAGGAAGTAAGTTGAATAAAAGCCTCTGGGTTGTCGCAGAGGGTTCACCGCCTTGATCACACCCTTGGCCAGGAGGATGGAAAGCTCCTGGTCTAGTGCTCGGGCTTTCACCGGATCAGTGATTACAGTCATCTTGACCCGGTGTGAGATGTGAGGTTGCCATCGGAACTGTAGCCGGTAACCATGGGTCAGAGTGGCAACCACCCATCCGTCCCCGGCGTGAGCAGCCCAATATCTGAGCTGCTTGTGGGAGAAATAACCGACAGTCGGCCTGGTGGCATCATCGTCTCCCCCCACGGCCCTTAGGGGGCGGCCAGAGCCCATGGTCCGGACCTGTCCAGCTGGTTGGCGGACCGATTCATGAAAGGACCTGTTTGGTCTCTGCTGAGCCACACGAAGGCGAGGACTCTGAGGCGGCCGAAAGCCGGGGGTGCCGGGGGGGCGCCTCGGATGCCGAGGAGGTGGAGGGGACATCGCCCTGCTAAGGGTCGAAAAGTTGCTGCCTCGTCTGTCGTGCCTGGATGGTCCGTTCAAGCGCATCCAAGGCGGTCGGACCGAACAACTACCCTGGCACCACCGGAAGATCACGGAGGGATCTACGACACGGCTCGGCCAACGTTGACTGTGCCAACCAGACCTGATGGAAGGCTTGAACCAAGGACATCACGCGCCCCAATTCCCTCATCATCAGCGCAAACCCTTGAAGTGCTGTATCACTAAAGCCCATCGCCGCTGTTGCACCACTGGTGCTTTGAAGGGACGAGGAAAGGGCAAACAAGAGATGTGCCAAGGAATTGCCGAGGTGACCAGCATGCGCTCCGGCATGATGGGCTCTGCAGAGCAAGTCGTCCGTGATACGACACTGAGGTTGTGGACACCGGACATCATTACGCAATCTGCTGATTCAATGAGCGAGGCAACAGCAGGTTCAATCGACGGCATGCGATCTAGGCCTGCCGTAGCTGGTTCATTCATAGCCGCCAACACTCGGGCATCCGCGGAGAGGCGCGCCTGGGTCCTTGGGTCACACCAGCAGTCATGCAACTCCTTCAAGTACTCCTCTGATGGAGGGACGGAAAAAGAAGGAGGGGCCTGTCCAAGCCTGAAGAAGGCACTTCCTGAGGTGGACCCCTCTGGCTGCGGGATGTCCAGCTGCAGTTGAGCCAGGGCCAGACGCATGGTGTCTTGCATAGAACGGGCATCTGACTCACTACCTGCGTTCCTAGATGAAGAAAAAGAACCAGTCACAGCAACCGACTGTTCCTCCTCATCACTTAAAAAATAAGAGGCAGCTAAGGATAAGACATCTTCCTCCGCAGCCAGCTCAGGCATGGGTGGGGAGGAGAGTCTAGTGATTGCCACTGGCTCAGTCCCCAGTTGGCATGCCTGCTAAAGGGACTTCATTTCCGCTAACTCAGCGGACAACCGCTCCACTCTTGTGGAAAGACCCCGATCAGATTTGGCTTGCCTCTTTCTAAGAGGAGCCATAGGGACTGCAGCCTCAGTCCGACGGTTCAAGCGCCTGGGTAGAGCCTCCTGCCCAGACGGCGAGAGGTCACTGCTGAGCTTGGGGCAGAGCTGGGCCAGCCGAGCCACTTTTACAGAACAAGGCATGAAGCTGCAGTTCATGCAGGGGTTTTCCGACGGGGCCTCCACCAAATGGTCCTGTCCAAGGCAGGTAGGACACGGGTCGTGACTGTCATCCGTCTGGAGCACAGCCCCACAGTCTGTACAACAGTGAGAGCTGTCCATACTCCTTACTGTGGCAGTGTAAGCAAGTGTAGGGAAGGAGGCCAAAATTGGGAGAGGGTGCGTGGACGCTAGCCTTCACCAATGGAGAACCAGGCGGGCAGAAAATGAATTGGGAGAGGGTGTGCAGATGCTAGCGTTCACCAATAGAGAACTAGGCTGGCGAAAAGTGAATTGGGAGAGGGTGCACGGACGCTAGCAAAGCTTAGCCCAATCGAGATTGAGGTTGGCAAAATAAATCAGGCAAAAATAATGAATTGGGAGAGGGTACGCAGACGTTAGCCTTCACCAATAGAGAACCAGGCTGGCGAAAGAATGATTTGGGAGAGGGTGCGTGGACGCTAGCCTTCACCAATAAAAGCGAAGTGGGAGAGGGTACGTGGACGCTAGCCTTCACCAACAGAAGCTCAGCCCAACCGAGTATGAAGTTGGCAAAATGAATCAAGGAAAACGTAATGAATTGGGAGAGGGAGTGCGAACGCTAGCCGTCACCAATAAAAAACAAGGCCAAAATCCAGAGAGCCTAGCACCGCTAGCTCAAACCAACCGTTTATGAGGTTGGCGAAAAGTTAATTGGGAGCGGGTGTGCTACGCTAGCCTTCACCAATAACAAACAAGGCCAAGAAAATTAAGGAAACTAGCACCGCTAGCTCAGAACCATTTTGTACAAGGTTGGCGACAAGTGAATTGGGAGCGGGTGCTAACGTTAGCCAGGCCAAACTCAAAGAGACTAGCACCGTTAGCTCAACCCAACCGAATAGTTTATGGAAGGTGCGCAAACGCTCGCCTTCTCAAAGTAAACAACACCAGAACACAGCTGGCTACACAATAGAGTAATACCCACGTGTTCACCTCATGTGGAAATTGCCTCCTAAAGTGGACAGGGTCACAACAATGGCAACAAAAACCGCAGTCAAGGCAAAATAAAGGCTACTCACGTGACCACACAGTAGCCTCCTCCGAGGCGGACGGAGCTGCTATGAGCGGCGGAGCTGCGAATAAGTAAAATTTACTCACCAGCGTTCAACCACATCAGCATCACTGTGGTTTGGGAGAGGGGCGAAGCCACCGTAGCCCAATGAATACCTTAATAAAGGTGAAACTGTCGCGGCCCACGGAGGGTGAACACACTGCTCCGGCCAACAGGCATTCGGGCCAACAGGCAGTCGGGCCTCCAGCGACAGCGAGAAAGAAAATCCAAAGGCCTGTAGCCTTGGATTGAACATGCGCGAGAAGAAAAAAGTACTGAATTAACGGATAACGCTAGGCTATCCAGCCTCTTGATTGCTTATCCGGTCACACCTGTGTGACATCGTTGATATAATTACTCGAACAACGCATGAGCAAAGGGAATATTCCGTGCTTTCAGCACCGCCCTCTGGCCGTCAGGAGGGATGAAATAGAACTCCAGTGTCACCCATTGTTACCAATCTCTACATGGAGGAAGTGGAACAGAGAGCCCTAAACTCCTCTGGGGGAATAATGCCAAGCCATTGGTTCCGATATGTGGACAATAACTGGGTCAAAATCCAACCTAAGGAAGTAGAAGCATTCAACAGACACATCAACTCGGTTGCTAACAACATCAAGTTCACCAGAGAGGATGCAAACTACAACAAGCTGCCTTTTTTGGACAGTTTGGTTCACATGGATAGAGAGGACAGCCTCAACATTGAAGTTTACAGGAAACCAACCCACAAAGAACAGTATCTTCTGTTTGACTCTCACCATCCACTGGAACACAAACTCTTTGTCATCAGAACTTTACAGCATTGGGCCGAACACGTCCCCACAAAGACAGAAGGGACGGAAAAGGAACAAATACATATCCAAGAAGCTCTCCAAATATGTGGATATCCAAACCCCTACTGTGAGGTGTGATAGGTCAATATGCATATGTATGTATGTATGTATGTATCTTACCTCGGCTTTATAACTTGAACCCCACACTCCCTGAAATTTGAATTGAGAAAGCTTCTCGGATGAGAAGTAAAACGTCTTCTGTTACAAATAAAGTCCAGTTGTTTTTGTCTTGAACTTTTTTTTTTTATCGTTACCTCAGTTTGATTTGTATTTTTCTCTTTGTGTTTCAGGATGAAGTACCCACAGCCAAGCATTGTCAAGGGGTGGGTATCACTTTTAGGTTATAGTGGCTCAGACCGTGATGACTGATGTTCCATTTCTGACTGCAGTCGGACCGATGTGGTTTCGGTGACGCCCTGGTTGGCTCCTATTGTCTGGGAGGGAACCTTCATTGCTAGTCTCCTTGATGGCATCTACATGAAGAAGAACATCAGCGTTGCTGCCACAGTGTTCGCTGTTGGGAAGTAAGTGTGACATCACGGCACTGCATTTCCTGTTAGCCTTCACCTCAGACTGACCCCTCCTTCCCATTCAGGTACATTATGTTCCTGAAAGATTTCCTGGAGACAGCAGAGCAGCATTTCTTTGTTGGTTACAGAGTGCACATTTATGTGTTCACCGACCACCCAAAAGAGGTACCAGAGGTACAAATGGCTGAAGGCAGGGAGGTAAGTTAGGCATTTGCGCAACAAGCAGCAGCACTTCTGGACCACTGACTCTTCGGCCTCTTCTTCCTCCTCTAGGTGACGGTGCAACCTGTGCCGAGCTCGAACCGCTGGCAGGAGATCTCTGCTCGTAGGATGGAGCTCATCCAGACGTTGATTGAGGAACAGCTCATCAATAAAGTCAACTATATTTTCTGTCTGGATGTGGACTCAAAGTTTCATGCTCGCTGGGGGACCGAGTCGCTGGGAGGACTGGTCTCTGTGATCCATCCTGGTATGTAGACTAGTCCTCCAGTCCTTTTTCTATGTCTCTGGACTAGGATCAGGTCAACTCATCATTCAGATAATGAACCCAAGTTCCTCTAAAACCAAACCAGGATGAACTGACCCTAAAACCAGTAAATTGAACACTGACCCAGGTTCACCTGAACCTAAACCAGGTTCAGTTACAGTATATCTCAAATAAATAAAATTATCCTGAAAAAGTCTCCTGATGGATGCTCAATAATCCAGGTAGCAAAATCTAACCGGGTTGAGTAGGGCTGGGCCATATCATATCGTTTACAATTTCCATAAAGCTCGTCAGCAGAAGGAAGCATGAAGAGCTCTAAAATGTCCTGCTAGATGCTGCATGAACTGTGGGTTTCAGAGAACCCAGTAGACCAGCACAGGACATGGACTCAAACCATCATTGACTGTGGAAACGTCTGGATTTCAACACCTTGGGTTCTGCACTTCTCCACTCTTCATCCAGACTCCAGAAATGACATGAAAATGTACTTTCATGTGGAATGAGGACGTTGGACCACTGAGAGACAGCCCAGCTCTTTGTCTCCTCATCAGATAAGACACTTCTGATGTTGTCTCTGGTTCAGGAGTGGCTGGACTCGAGGAATGAGACATTTGTAGCTCATGTCCAGGAGGTGCTCAGCTGATGAGGGTGGTACACCAGGAGTTTATAATATTCAACCTCTTCACAATATTCTAACTTTCTCAGACACTGAGATTTTATTATTATTGTTATTTATACGCCATAATCATCAAAATGACAAGAAATAAAGGCTTGAAATATTTCACTCTGTAATTAATTTGAGTTTCACTTTCTGAAATTACTAACAACAAAAAGTGTACTTTTTTATGTTCTAATTTTTTAAGAAATTGTGAATGTAAACTAGTTCAGTCTGTAGGAAACAGACAGAGGACAAAGAAAAACTAGTTTTTATAGTTAATATTTTTATAGAATAAACTTAGTTTTAACTTGAATGTTTTTCTGATCAATCATATTTTTATAAAAGTCCTTCTGCAGAATTTTGAAATCTTAGGATTTGTTTAAAGATTAGAAACCATCTACTAGTAAAAACCTTTTATCCTCACGCTGAACATCTGTTAAACATTAGAATCTGTTCAATTTTGTCCCTCATCCTCATCATTTTAAGACTTCCATCCTGAACTCTTTTGCTCAGTCTTGCCAAAAACTGTTCACCCTTCGCTCCAAATGCTCAACCGTTGACCCTTTGCTCCGTACGTTCAATCATTGACCCTTCACTCTAAATGTTCAACCGCCCTTCGCTCCATGTGTTCAATTAGTGACCCTTTACTCTAAACGTTCAACCTTTGACCCTTCGCTCTGAACATTCAGCCATTGACCCTTCACACTAAACTTTAATCCGTTGACACTTCACTCTAAACATTCAATTCATTCAACCTTTATTTAGACAGATAAGTCACATTGAGTCTAGAAGCCTCATTTACAAGTGGGATCTGCTTAGACAGACAAAAAGTAATGAAACTGGACACAGGAACTGGAGGCGAAAAATTCCTATTAAAATCTTTCTTCTAGCCTGATAAGAAATATTCTAATATTAAAAAACACCTTGCAGAAACAAGCACAGTAGACATTCTGCAGGGGGGGCAGATACCGAGAACGGTGAGCAATGTCCATGGACACTCTCGGGGGCACTGTAAGAGTTCTGATTAGGATGGAATAATCAGCCAGCTCCCTCCGATGAAATCCGTAAACATTCTCGAGGGATGTCGGGGAATGGCTAAGGTCAACGCTAATGAGAATCCAAGAGTCCTGAAATGATGACAGAATGTTTATTCAGCTGGTTCACTCTGGTTGACAGTGGAATTCCCTGATGGGCGGGGTTGAATGTCACATGTCTTCCAGGCGTATTCAGGTATGGTGGCCTTCACGACCAGCCGGGGGAGCCAGATTCAGATATGCACACAGTTGTTTTGGGGACAGGCAGAACATAATGACATCTACCTTGAGTCTGTGTTGGTCCAACAACAGTTCAGAAATGTCTAAGTTACACACTGATGGAAACGTGCCTGAGTAAAAGTCCCCGAGATCTGATCCATTCTGCCCAAGGCAATTGAGTCTGGGTACACGGGCATGAACCAAGCTATCATAAAGGCAAGCAACGTGATCGGGTCCCAATTTGCTGCCAATGACTTCCTTGATTGTAGATAAAACCAGCAACCAGCCGAATCCAAAAATCGGGAACCAGTTATCATAAATCCAATTAAATATGCGTCCTTAAAATCTACAGATGGCAGCAGAGATAGAAAAGTCTTCAAGTTGATGAGATGTCAGCTGCGTGTGTACCAACAGAGCAAATCGGCTCACCTAAAGCATGTCTTCTCTTTGAAGAAATGTTATCAAATTGTGTTGAGGGACCAACTGGCCAAATAAGTCCATAATTATGGTTTGGAAAATACGCAAGAGAGGCTCAAGCAGTTTCACAGACAGACAAAGCAGCAAAACGGAGTGGGAGGGGAAGCGTCCGACTTCTGCAGAAACAAGTGCTGACCATTGACCCTTCGCTCTGAACATTCAACCATTGACCCTTCGCTCTGAACATTCAACCATTGACCCTTCGCTCTGAACATTCAGCCATTGACCGTTTGCTCTGATCATTCAACCATTGACCCTTCACTCTAAATATTCAACCATTGACCCTTCACTCCGAATGTTCAATTACTGACCTGTACTGACCTGTCACACTAAACATTCAACTATTGACCCTTTGCTTCAAATTTTCAACCGTTGACCCATCACTCCACATGTTCAATTGTTGACCCTGCACTCTAAACATTCAACCATTGACCCTTTGCTCTAAACATTCAACCATTGACCCTTCGCTCCGACTTTTCAACCGTTGACCCTTCACTCCGCATATTCAACCAATGACCCTTTGCTTTGGTGTCATCACTCAGACCATTTAATCCTCCGCCACTGACCATCTCCACACAGATAACTGGAGTTTTTATTTATTTGTTTTTTGTCTTTTTTGCAAATTCTATCTTTGAAAGGTTCTGAAAATCTTTTTGGGATGTAAAAACTAAGGATTTCCCTGTTTGGAATATTGTGGCCCTGCAGCTGCAACACATGTTCAGCCAGGTTACTACCTGTCCAGATGAGCTTCAGATGTGACTTCTCTGTCTTTAGGTTACTACAAAAATGACCGCAACGATTTCCCATATGAGCGGCGGCCCATTTCCAGAGCCTTCATAGCTCATGGTGATGGAGACTTCTACTACTGCGGGGGTGCGTTCGGAGGACTTGTGCAGGAAGTCCACCAGCTCGCCAAAACCTGCCGCAAGAACTTTGAGGATGATGCCAAGGAGGGAGCTGAAGCCGCCTGGCAGGAGGAGAGTCACCTGAACAGGTACTGGGTCAGAGTACAGGCGATGAGGCGTGTTTGTGTTGTGATGATTTACTTACTTTACTTTATTGTCATTGCCATAATAATAACAGTTATGAATAGCAAAATTTTGATGGAGAATCATACACCTACACATTAATTAGCACAAAGTGGTACAAAATAAATTTGTAAAGTGCTGATCAGTGTAAACAGAGATAATAATGCAGCATCTAAGGACAGGATAGAAGAAGGGAAAACTAAACAATCAGATGTTGAAGGGGTAGTAGTTGCTGCAGCAATGCAATGTCAATTTCTCTATTATTGTCATGATGTGATTTGAGATGTAAGGATAATGGGCGGGGTCCTGTTCATTTAACAGTCTCACAGCCTGTGGGTACAGACTGTGAGCCATACTGGTGGTCCTGGCACCTTCTGTAGACCGGTACCTTCTGCCTGAGGGTAGCAGATGGAATAGGCCATGTGCAGGATGGTCCCTGTCCTGCAGGGTGTTGTTGACTCATCTCAGACAGCGGGTTGTATAGATAGTTCTGATCTCCGGGAAGGTGATCCCGATGACCTTCCCAGCCGTTTTAAGGACACACTGGAGAGCCTGCTGGTCCACCTTAGTGCAACTTGAGGACCACGCTAGGAATCCATAGGTTAATACACTTCCAATAGCACAGTTATAGACATTGATCATAAGCTGCTGAGGAATTTTGGCCCTTTTCAGTTTGCTCTGAAAGAAAAGACGCTGCTGTTAGTACCCCAGCTCAGGATCTCTGTCACTGTCACGCCCAGAAATTTGAATTTAATTTCCTGTTTCTGTGTGCAGGTACATGTGGATCAACAAGCCCAGTAAGGTTCTGTCACCAGAGTACTTGTGGCAGGACTTCAAGGACAGAGAACCAGAAGTTAAACTCATCAGGTTTTCTGGGGTCACTAAGAACTACGCTGCAGTCCGACCCAACTGAGATGGGCTGAGCTGGACCTGCAAGGTGGCCCTAGAACAATCTTTTTTTTTTTTTTTGGCAATACTTTATTTCAGTCTTTAAGTTTGTAAAACATTAACAAAACATTAAAGAAAAGAAAAGGAAAAAAAAGAAAAGCGTGTCAATATCCCTTCCCTACCCACCCCAAAGTGGGGAAAAAAAATCCAGTACAGTAGAGCAACACAGTACAGTGGCAACTGGACTGACAGATTGTGAAATGTGGCAACATTTTAACATGACTATGCAGAATCTAATAGAGGTACTGGCATGATGTCCACATAGGTCAGATAAGGCTGCTAGATTTTAACCAAAAGTTTTATAATCACTTCTAAGAGAGTAGGTGATCTTTTCAAGTGGAGCACAGCTACGGTATTCATCTCTGAGAACCACCTTGAAATGGGGAGTTGGGAGTCAGACTTCCATGTGATGACATTTTCGGGCAACACATAGAGCCAATTCCAGGAACTTCTGTTGACTTGCATTTAATTATGTACCCAGATTTGTAAATTCTTAATAAGCACATTTGGGGATCAAATGTTAATGAAAATCTTAAAAGTTTTGACATATCAGAAAAGTCATGCCAGAGTGTGTTTACCTTTATGCAATTCCATGTCCTATGCAGGAATGAACCCTCTTCAGTGCCACATCTAAAACTTAAATGGCATAACTCTGGTTTCTATTTATGTAATTTTTGTGGTGTAATATTAGTTTGATAGAGGAAATTGTAATGGGTCAACCTGTATCTACAATTAATGGTTGCATTTATGCATTTTTGACACAATTCAGATTATAGTTCTGCATCAATTGCTACATGCAAGTCGGTGTCCCATCTGTCCCTTGATCTGTGTAGCCCCGGCTTTAAAGCAGCACACATTAAGACAGAGTACACCTTTGAAATAAAACGAGGTGAGTTCCCTTTGAGGCAAGATTTCCTGCGGACATTGAATGCACCACACGGGTGCTGCAATGAGATTGGGTCTAGGGCTGGCTGCCTGTATAAAAAAGGCCAGCCCTCAGTGGTTGACTACACGTCATCCGCCTTCCGGTGCAGACCTCAGCGTCTGCTGGCTGTGTCACGCGCTAGCGTAAATAATTTAAGGTCGCCATGATCCACTGTTCTAGCGACCACCGGTACAAGCTTCCTGCAATTCCCTCTCCTGTTAGAGGTGAAGCTCGGTGGTGAGTAAAGCGCTAGTTTGTCTTTCTGTTTTATACTTTCAGATTTTAATTCTAAATATTTATTGTTTGTTAGTCCCTGCTGTTTGTCCATGGCTGTTCGGGTGCCTGGTGTCTTGATTGTCCCGACTGGTTTCCGCCCTCCATCTGGATTGTCCATCGACTGGTCATGGGCGTAGCCAGAATTTGGTGGGGGGCGGTTCGTTTTAAAGGAGAAGTTGACAATGTATACTAATGTGCCTGGATAGCTCAATGGATAAAGCGTTTGCCTTCGGTCCCAAAGCTCATGAGTTCAAGTCCCGCATGGTACAACGTTTTTTTTTTTTTTTTTCATTCCAGATTAAAAAAGCACAAGAAAACTATTTACAAAACGGCAAGAAATAAAACAATGCATTAAATGAAAGGAATCAGACGAAGAAAATAATCTTATCTGCCCCTTCTCAAACTATTTTTTTTTCAAACACTCTTTTATTGGATAAAAAAAGAAGAATGTGTTAACCACAGCCTGTGGTTAACACATTCTTCTTTCTTCACAGGCATATTAACTACTTTTTTTATCCAATAAAAGACAAATGTAAAATTAGTTGTTTGAATCGAGTGTTTGAAAAAAAAAATAGTTTGAGAAGGGGCAGATAAGATTATTTTCTTCGTCTGATTCCTTTCATTTAATGCATTGTTTTATTCCTTGCTGTTTTGTAAATAGTTTTCTTGTGCTTTTTTAATTTGGAATGAATTAAAAAAAAAAAAACGTTGTACCATGCGGGACTTGATCCCACGAGCTTTGGGACTGAAGGCAGACGCTTTATCCATTGAGCTATCCAGGCACATTAGTTTAGCATTGTCAACTTCTCTTTAAAAGTGGGCGGTTCGTTCGAACCCCCCGAACCCCCCTTGCCTATGCGCATGGACTGGTCCTGTTTTGTTGGTCTGGTGCCCGCTGTTCTGGACGGCGTGGGGCGAGCTGCGTCACGCGTCCTGTGGGGCTGATCTGGGCCGACTGATGCTCAGATCGGGACTAATCGTTCAGGTGTCGGCTTGAGTGGTGTCTCTTCTGGTGCGGCGGATCCTACCAGGGTGGACTCAGGACTGCTGCTGCTTGACTGATCGAGCATCTCTCAGGCAGTGAAATGAACTCTAGTGTATGCTTTGTGTGTGAGGTTGTCCTGTTTTTAGAATATTACACTGAATTGCACTTTTAATGTTGATTGGAGTTCTAACTGCCTTTTTAAAATGTGAACGTTTTTAAATTTTAGTATTTTTTAATTACAGTAAACAAACAATTGTGCATTTCATCTTGTGTCACTGTGTGAAATTGTCCCTAAGCCTCCTCTGCAAACGGGCCTGCGTGCCTTTAAAGGTAACTTTTTAGGTACAATCATTTTAACCAATTTCATTTATTTAAAATAGTATTTTTAAACTTCAGTTACCTATTTTAACCACACCCGTCCGGTTACATTTGGCGTTGTTGGTAGGGCTTTTGCAGTTGTGAGGCTGGGACCCTTTCACTAATGTATTTGTGTGACCAAGCAGGAAAATATTTGTTTTTTTGTTTTGTGTATGCAATGTGATAAGGACAAACAACAGCGGTTCACCTGTTATTTTTAGCTTGTAATTTGTGTTTTTAAATAGAGATCAGCGTGCCTCTACTGTGGTACAGGTCCTGTTTACGGATTGGTATTTTCCAAATACACATTGGCCATTCCAACTAGATCAGCATGCCTCTACTGTGGCACTGGTTACGGAGTGGCTCTCGAGGTTTGGAGTACCATGTCCGCTGTATTTCGACCCTGGTGTCAAGCTGGGTCATCAACGGGATGTCGATACAGTTTGCGGGGGTGAATGTGGCAAGATGTCCTGTGGACATTGAATGCACCACACGGGTGCTGCGCTGAGATTGGGTGTAGGGCTGGCTGCCTGTATAAAAAAGGCCAGCCCTTAAGCTTGGTTTATGGTTGACGCGTCGCATAGGGCGCGAGAGAGCGCGCGGCCAAAGTGACGCAATCGCATAGTCCCCGTCCCTGCGCTTTGGCCCCGCGCGTCGGTTTGGCGCGTGTCGTGCACCTCCGAATTTTTGAAACTCTGCAAGCCTAGTGCACGCGCCGTAGGCACTACTGAATTAATTGACAGCTCGGGTGGGGACCTCACCGACAGCCTTCACGCTAGAGCCTGCAGCTGTCTGCGCCGCTGTGGTCGTGGAAACGGCGTTGCGACGCATGGAGGAATGTTTTCTATGTGATACAAATGTATTAAATTCCCCGAGTGAGCGGAAAGCCATTTGTTTTTGTTGTGTGACCTCAAACAGTTCTTCTTCTATGGTAGATTTCTTCTTCTACACCTTTCTTGCAACATATGCACAAGTTTTAGAGGGTACTGCCACCTGCTGGTCTGTAAAAGAATCGCACTTTGCCATGCGCCGCTGGCGACACAGTTAACGCATCAAGCCGCACGGCTCAGCGCGCGCGCTCCAGCCTGCGGACCAAAGCGCGACTATAACTGAGCCTTGAGTGGTTGACTACACGTCATCCGCCTTCCGGTGCAGACCTCAGCGTTTTTAAAATTTAGTATTTTTTAATTAAACAAACAATTGTGCAATTTAACTTGTGTCACTGTGTGAAATTAACCCTAAGCCTCCTCTGCAAACGAGCTTGCGTAATCATTTTAACCAATTTCATTTATTTAAAATAGTATTTTTAAACTTCAGTTACCTATTTTTAACCACACCCGTCCGGCTACACCTTCATAAAGTAGTTTCTCCAGGTTGCTTAAAGGAGGTAGGACCATATAGTATATGGACCCAAATAAGTTTTAAGGAAGGCTCTCAGCTGGAGATGGAAGAAAAAGTTCCTACTAGGTAGGTTATAGTTGTTCCTCATGTCCTCAAAGGACATCAGAGATCCGTTTTCATAGTAGCCCTCTAAGTAGTGAACCCCTCTCTGATGCCATTGTTCCAAAACCTTGCTATCCAGTGAGGTAGGTAGAGTCCATTCTGTTTCAAGGTTGTGCGGAGTGAAACAATGGCCCTCATTCACGAAAATGTTCGTATTTTTATCCTAAATTTCTCCTACTTTTGTTCGTACGAAGCGTTCGTACGAACATGCCACGTCAGATTCAACAAAGTCTTCTATCCTGAGGAAACGTGTGTAAATGGGTTGCGTAAATATGATGAATCCCACCTGTTCTAAACAGCTGCGCGTGCACGCGGAGAGGTTATTTACATAATTCCCACCCCTCAAAACACCATATAAGGCCACGTTTCCTGCCTTCTGACAGCAGGAAGTGTCCATTCATTCAAACTCAAGAAGTAAAAGGAGGAACTTCACGCGTTCGGAGATCTGCTCTCAGTCGCGCTGTGGCTACCCCCCACCCCCCGCAAGTGTCGGATGGTCAAATATCTTTAATTTTAGTGTACTGTGTTACATTATAGTTTCACTTATTCAGAAGAGCTGTGGCGCACCGCTACCCCCCACCCCCCGCAAGTGTCGGATGGTCAAATATCTTTAATTTTAGTGTACTGTGTTACATTATAGTTTCACTTATTCAGAAGAGCCGTGGCGCACCGCTACCCCCCACCCCCCCGCAAGTGTCGGATGTGTTTTTGAACAGAAGCATTTTAAAATGTCTCGAAACTACAGTTAACTTCATATTAATATTGTAGTGCATATGTTTTGTCTCCCGTGGGTCGTACAGTATCAGAAATCAAGAATAAATGGTTTGATCTGAAAATGGCTTCAAACAAACGTCTCGCCGCAGCACGGACAGGAGGTGGTCAAGGAATAGTCTGAGATGGTGGACAATAAATGCCACGCTGCAAGACGCGTGCCAACATGTTTTGCAGCACAAATGGGTCATGCGCGCACCTCCTGGTCAGCGCGCAACCACATTCTGCAGGTTATATTTCGAATCAGATATAATAATCTATTGCTCCGATGGTGTTTGGCACAAGATCAGTCTTAATTCGTACTTGTTCTGCGGCGGTGTATGGGGATTTTATGTACCTGGGTGTTAATATGAGGAGCGGCTTTGATGACCAAGGGGAGCGCACGACTCACTGAAGCCTGCGCGACACACCAGACAAATTAAACTTAAAATTATAATTCTAATTCAAACAGAATAACCTATTGTCAAGAATAATTATGGTGCGTGATTTTTTTAAACCCAAAATATTTTCTAAATAACGAAATATGAAGTTATTAGTTAGGGAAATCCATCTGGATAACAGCGGACCGACTGCTCCTAAAATATACGACAGGTCCGGACCACTCGTAAATTTTGTTCGTATCTGAAAAAAATCCTAGGATACGAAAACATTGTTGAATGCCACAAATGATCCTAAATCACTCGTACGCACAGTTTAAGAACAAATCTGTGCGTACGAACGGTTCGTGAATGAGGGCCAATGTTCTCTACTCCAATAGCTTTGTGAGCACTGTGCCATATTTTAATCAAATTGAAACAGGGTTATCCGTTTTGTTAGAGATATTCGGAGTCCATTTATAAAAGAAGTCTGCGGGTGATCTTTCTTTAATAACATGCAGACCCACATAAATCCAAAATTTAATTTGAATCGGAATAAGCTTTGTTATTGTACCGAGATACGAGAATATGTCCGTACAGTCGTCCTAAAGAAGGGAGAAGTGCACGTAGCTGCTGCTCTTTAAGAGCACGGCCTTCTTATCCTTTTCAGAATACATTTTTTTTAGATAGAAAAATGGACAAAGTCATAAGGAGAGGATAGTGGCATTACAAAAAAGATCTCTTCACACCTTTTCCTAACAGGACATGATTTAAGGCATCAAAAAACTGTGCCAGCAGCACATTTATGACCACGTTACATGTGCATTTGACGACGAGGTGGTCCATGAAGCACTAACAGATGGTCCATTGCCCTGATAAGATGATGGTCAGCCGGCACAGTTCTGATAAACCTCCACAGACGTTTGGGAGGGGGAGTGGGAGGGTTGCTATAGATGAAGCTTTTCCTTAGTTTACATATTTCCCAGGAGAAATTGATGTTGGCTTGTTTCGAGGCCAACCAGGGAGTCAGATTCAGATAAGCCACAATTGTTGATTTATTCAGGCAGACTATTTTTCTTGTCAGCCTTGAGTCTTACTGATACTTCCAAGATCCGAAATGGCCAGATTAGGGTGCATTCTACTGGTCCGTGCTTACAAACCTCTTCAAGGTTGTTTCATGCTGATGAGTCCAACGTCGCAGGTGGCCTGCAATTTAAATCACTTCAATCTTACGGTTTAGCTCATAACTCAGCTGCTTTTGAGTCCTCAAAGCATGAACCAAACCCTCACCTAGGCAGCAGCCTGACCAGGCCAGATTAGCTGCCAAAAACAGGAAAAGGGAAACCTGTTATCCTAAATCCAATTACGGTATATGCAATTTCGGCATCCGCAATCGACAGCAGAGGTAGACGCATCACATTCCACTTCCTCAGAGATATACAGTATCCAGCTGCACGTGTTGTCCGAGCAGACATAAGGGTTCTCCAGGACCCTGTTGCTTTGTTGAAAAGATTTTGTCATTTGCGTCAAAAGTCTAGTTGGTCAGATCCAAAACAGTAGTTTTCATTTCAGAAGATGTGTAAAAATAGGAGCTGCTCCGATACACAGACAGAGAGCAAAAAAGCAAGAGGAGAACAGGGAGAGGGAAGAGGAAGCATGCACCTCGTTCCAGAGCCAGTGAGCAAAATAAATAAATAAAAATGAGCAGCTAAATAATAACTTTTCTAGATTGGGTAAGTTAAAGCTGCTATTTGTAGTTTTTGGAACATGCTGGAACTTGCTGGAACATGCTGGTGTTTGGTGTTTCAGTGTTGGTGTTAATTTTCATACTTTTATACTATTATGAAAAAACTCAGGACAGTGTTACACTTTTTTACTATTTTATGCTTATGTGTATTAAATGTTTTAGTGTTTAGTGTTTAGATGGTTACTGTTGCACCGAGGGACTGAGAGAAATGCAATTTCGGTCCTGTGTATGTCCTGTACATATTGCAGTTCTGACAATAAAGTTGACTTTGACTTTGACTTTGAACTTAGAAAAATTTTGAAAAGAGACACGTTTCTGGTCCCTCCCCCTTGCTCTGGCTGAACTTCAGCTCAGCCTCCATAGCTCCGCCTCCACTGCATGTCCTGTCGCAGCCGCTGCGATGTTCTGTGTTTATATGTTAATAAAACGTTCTAAAAAATAAAATAAAAACATGGAGCGCTGGTCCAGAACACCAGGAAATCTGCAGAGCCTCGCGCAGCCACGTTGAACCCGAGTTTAATTCGCTCGTGACAAATTCATTCATTTCCTCATCATTTCAGTCATGGAGTCAGCGGAGGAGGAAGCGATCACTTGACTTTTGGCAAAAAAACAAAAGAAAAGTCCAGATCAGGGATGAAGAAGGGGAATTTAATACATTTGTGTCACATCCAAAACAGTCCTGCATCGCTTTGCAATCCTTAGAATGAGAACGTGCACGCTGGCTGCGGGCTGGGACAGGCGGGGGCGTGGGTTAGGGGTGTGAGAAGCTCTGAGAAGCTCTGTTTTTATTGGCTGTTAACGGCGGGTCACTGTGGGTTTTTAGAAATGCTTTTACCATAATCCCACCTGGAGAAACAAGGGGACTATAGTTTTTTTTTCAGAGATTACTTGTCTAACATCAGTCTGTCAGGAGATAGAGTGACAGAGTGAAGAAATATGTTTAAAATATATTATTAGAAAAGTTACATACTTCAGCTTTATGACCACCAAATTTATAATCCCAAGTAAGTTTTTCTCATGAAATTCTTGGGGGGGTTACCATTCCATATTAATGTTCTGATGTGATTGATGTGTGTGATTAATGTTCTGATGTGATGTGATGCTGATCTGTTTTCTTGTTGCTGTGTTCATCTGTGACCATCTGCTCATACAGACTCATGTTCGTGCTGCTGTTTATTCCCACTATATTAGGCTTAGTGTATTACTAGTTGATGTTTTTCTTAGTTAGTTCTAGATGTTATTACTGTTTTTCTCTTTCATTTGTTGTTGGATGTAACTGGGACCTCGTGTACATAATCTCGTTTTCATCACATGTACTACATGCGGTGCAAATGACAATAAAGACTCTCTGACTCTCTGATTGAGATTTTTAAAGAAATGATGAGGTACTGGAATTGGTAGTGACGGGAAGAAATACTGTAACCTGGGTAGTATATTACAGTAATCTTAATGCAATTTATTCTGTCAATTACAGTAATTGGTAAGTTTGTCCATTTTTTAAAGTCTTCTATCTGATTACTTAGTGCTAAATAATTGAGTTTGGGTTAGGGTTAGGTAACCAAATTTTAAAGTTTTTCTCTGCAATCACTGCAAGGTACCTAATTCCATTTGGTGACCACTTAAATTGACTTATTTGCTGGTACAGTATTCAACATAATCAAAGTTTGATAGCAGAAGAACTTCACTTTTTTCACAATTAACTTTATATCCGGAGATGAAACCAAAGGACTGACATTTTTTTTTACCTGTAACCTAGCAAGAGACTCAGATGGGTTTGATAAATAAAGGATTATGTCATCGGCATCTCACCCGCCTGGAGCAGCAGGACTCCTACGTCCGTATGGTCTTTGTGGACTTAACATCTGCCTTCAACACCATGATCTCCCAAACCCTGATGGGCAAACTACCGGTATTCGCACTAGAACTAAGCCCCTCCATTTGCAACTGGGTCCTGGACTTCTTAATAAACAGATCACAGTCAGTGAGGATCCACATCTCCTCCACCATAACCCTCAGCACTGGCTCCCCTCAGGGCTGTGTGCCGAGTCCTCTCCTGTTCACTCTGCTGATGTATCATGACTGTGCACCCACCCATCCAGGCTGTCCTATTGTAAAATTTGCAGATGAAACAGCTGTAGTGGGATGCATCGCAAACAACGAGTCCAGCTACAGGCAGGAGGTGGAACACCTGGAGAGCTGGTGCTAGGAGAATAACCAATGTGAAGAAGACAAAGGAGATGGTCTTGGATTTTAGAAGGAGCAAACTCACCTACCCCCACCCCCGCCCCAAACATAGGAGGATCGGTGGTGGAAGTGGTCTCCAGCTACAAGTACTTGGGTGTGCACCTGAATGACAACCTCAGTTGGAGCAACAACACCACCAGCCTGATCAAGAAAGCTCATCAGAGACTCTACTTCCTCAGACAGCTGTGGTGAGCTGGTCTGGGAAGCTCAGTCCTCACCACCTTCTACAGGTGTGCAGTGGAGAGCATCCTGTGGTCCAGCATCAACATGTGGCATGGAGGCTGCACAGCTGCCTACTAGATTATCTATCTTTTGTTTTGAAATGTGAAGAGCTGAATACAGTATGTCTTTCAAATAAGAAGGATAACGGCTTTCATTCGCCATCTCATATTCTGAAATGCAGATTCAGTGGGCTGCAAAAAACGTGTGTCATGGAGGCTGCACAGCTGCAGAAAGAAAAGCTTTGCAGAGAGTGGTGAAGGCTGCACAGAAGTCTGTTGGAGTCAGTCTCCCCACCATCACAGACATCTACACCTCCAGATGCAGGAAGAGGGCCAATTGCATCATGGACCCCACTCACCCAGCACACACACTTTTTGCCCCACTCCCCTCAGGAAGGAGGTTGAGGAGCATTAAGTGTAGAACCACTAGACTGAGGAACAGCTTCTACCCTGAGGCTGTTAGACTCATGAATATTTAACCAGAATAATCACAGTGAAAAATCACATGTTGCTGCTGATCTGTTTCATGTTGATGTGTTCATGCATGCTCATCTGCTCACACAGACTCATGTTTGTGCTGCTGTTCGGCGTATTGTTTTAATGCTGCTAGTGCCTAGCGTATTTTTAGTTAACGTTTTTCTTTGTTCATATCTTAATTATTACTGTTTTTCTTTTACATTTTATACTTTTGTTGAATGTAACTGGGACCCTGT
>JBBPBX010020255.1:23591-43566 GCA_038048925.1 Garcialebias charrua | reverse complement strand
GTCTGTACCTGGTGAGGGGTGCCAATCAGTATGGCCTCGGTCTTAGACTATATAAAGTTCACCTGGACTATATAAAGTTCACCTGGACTACAGAAAGTACACCTGGACTATAGAAAGTACACCTGGACTATATAAAGCTCACTTGGATTACAGAAATTCACCTGGACTATAGAAAGTTCACCTGGACTATAGAAAGTTATCCTGGACTACAGAAAGTACACCTGGACTACAGAAAGTACACCTGGACTATAGAAAGTACACCTGGACTATAGAAAGTACACCTGGACTATAGAAAGTACACCTGGACCATAGAAAGTACACCTGGACTATAGAAAGTACACCTGGATATAGAAAGTACACCTGGACTATAGAAAGTACACCTGGATTATAGAAAGTACACCTGGACTATAGAAAGTACACCTGGACTATAGAAAGTACACCTGGACTATAGAAAGTACACCTGGACTATAGAAAGTACACCTGGACTATAGAAAGTACACCTGGACTATAGAAAGTACACCTGGACTATAGAAAGTACACCTGGACTATAGAAAGTACACCTGGACTATAGAAAGTACACCTGGACTATAGAAAGTACACCTGGACTATAGAAAGTACACCTGGACTATAGAAAGTACACCTGGACTATAGAAAGTACACCTGGACTATAGAAAGTACACCTGGACTATAGAAAGTACACCTGGACTATAGAAAGTACACCTGGACTATAGAAAGTACACCTGGACTATAGAAAGTACACCTGGACTATAGAAAGTACACCTGGACTATAGAAAGTACACCTGGACTATAGAAAGTACACCTGGACTATAGAAAGTACACCTGGACTATAGAAAGTACACCTGGACTATAGAAAGTACACCTGGATAGAAAGTACACCTATAGAAAGTACACCTGGACTATAGAAAGTACACCTGGACTATAGAAAGTACACCTGGACTATAGAAAGTACACCTGGACTATAGAAAGTACACTCTGGACCTGGTTTTATCGTGTGGTTTACCTGTTTTTAATGTAGTGAGTAGTGACCCTGTGTTTTCCGACCACATGCCTGTTTTATTTGAGACTAACTTGTCCTGCACTAAAGCTAAACCCCGTGCTGCAGCTCGACTCTGTCGTGTTCTGAACTCTTCCACTGCTGGTCACTTTTCATCTGCTTTTAATCAGAACTGTACCATCCCAGAGACCAACAACACCGAGGCCCTCAGCTCATGGTTTCACTCCACCTGCAAAACGGTTCTGGACGCTGTGTGTCCGTTAAAAATCAAATCTCCTAAAATCAAGTGTGAACCGTGGTTGGACGAAAACACCAGGGCAGCTAGGAGAGAGTGTCGCAGAGCTGAGCGCAGGTGGAAATCGAACAAATTACAGGTGTTGTTTCAAATATTAAAGGACTGCTGGCGTCACTATCAAAAAACTGTGAAAGATGCCAAAAGAAAATACCTGTCAAATGTGATTGCATCAAACAGTCACAGTCCTCATGTTCTGTTTAAAGTTATTGGTTCTGTTCTCAATGCACCACAAACAAACTGTATTGAACCTTCACCTGCTGCATGTGAAAACTTTCTAAGCTTCTTTGTTGAGAAAGTCAATTCCACCAGGGCCCAGATCTCACCTTCTGCTCATGACCCCTCAGTCTCTGTGCCCTGCTCGGCTGTTTTTGACAGCTTTGAACCTGTGACTCTGTCGTCTCTGCAGGAGGTGGTCAGTCACTTGAAGCCAACAGGTTCACCAAGTGATGCTGTTCCTCCTCGTTTACTCAAAGAGGTCTTCATCACTGTAGGTCCTTCAGTCCTGGCTCTTCTGAACAGCAGTCTGTCCTCTGGTGTGGTCCCTGGACATTTTAAACATGCAGATGTCCAGCCTCTCATTAAGAAACCCACTCTTGACCCCTCTGTTCTTGCTAACTACAGGCCCATCTCCAAACTGCCATTTCTTTCAAAAATGCTCGAGAAGGTTGTGTACAACCAACTATCAGCATATTTGGAAGAACAGAACATTCTCGAGGTTTTACAGTCTGGTTTTAAAGCTCTGCACAGTACAGAATCTGCTCTTTTAAAGGTTTTTAACGACATATTTTTAGCAACAGACTCTGGTGACAGTGTTGTCCTCCTGCTTTTAGATTTATCATCTGCTTTTGACACCGTGGACCATGACATCTTACTATGTCGTTTGAAACAATGGGGGGGTGTCAGCGGTGCAGCACTGAACTGGTTTAGGTCCTACTTAGCCGACCGTACTTTCTGTGTCCGCCTTGGTGACCATGTGTCCTCCTCTGCTCCTCTTCTGTGTGGGGTTCCTCAGGGCTCAGTCTTAGGCCCCCTCCTCTTCACACTGTACCTGCTCCCTCTTGGCTCCATTCTTAGAAAATATGGGATCTCCTTTCATTGTTATGCAGATGATACGCAGATTTATGTCCCGCTTCAGAAAAAGGACTCCAACTCTCTGGCCCCTCTGTTTTCATGTCTGGAGGACATCAAAGCCTGGATGGCTGTGAACTTTTTAAAGTTTAATGAGGGGAAGACTGAGGTGATGGTTTTTGGAAGCTCCACTGAGACTCCCAAGGTCAATGTTGGTTCCTTGGCTCAATACATCAGACCTATTGTTACAAACCTGGGGGTCAAGATCGATGCCGGACTAAAATTTGAAAACCACATCAGAGCAGTTGTTAAAACTAGTTTTTTCCACCTGAGGCAGCTGGCTAAGGTGAAGCCAATTCTTTCCAAGCAGCATTTTGAAACAGTAGTTCACGCCTTTGTGACCACACGGCTGGACTACTGTAATGCACTCTATATAGGAATCAGTGATTCGTGTATCTCTCAGCTTCAGAGGGTACAGAACGCCGCTGCACGACTTTTAACTGGCACACGAAAGTTTGACCACATTACTCCTGTTTTAACCTCCCTGCACTGGCTGCCCGTACATTCCAGGATTCATTTTAAAGTTCTTTTATTTGCTTTTAAAGCGCAAAATGGTCTTGCCCCGCCCTATCTGTCCGAGTTGCTGCAGCCATACACACCCTCTCGATCCCTCAGGTCATGTGATCAGCTGCTCCTGAGTGTCCCAAAGACAAAACGCAAGCTCAGAGGAGACCGTGCTTTTGCTGTGGCAGCTCCTAAACTGTGGAACAACCTTCCCTTGAACATCAGACTCTTCCCTGTCTGTTTTTAAATCTCTTCTTAAAACCCATCTCTTCTCCCTGGCCTATGACACCATCTGCGATGTTGACTTTTAATAATTTTAGTCGCTTGTTTTATCTGATTGTATGATTCCTCAACTTTTATTATGTGACTCTTATTTATTTTAATCATTTTATTACCTGATTGTGATTGTTTTGTTGTGTGTACAGCACTTTGGTCCTGTAGGTGTTTAAAGTGCTCTATAAATAAAGCTGGTATGGTATGGTATGGTATGGACTATAGAAAGTACACCTGGACTATAGAAAGTACACCTGGACTATAGAAAGTACACCTGGACTATAGAAAGTACACCTGGACTATAGAAAGTACACCTGGACTATAGAAAGTACACCTGGACTATAGAAAGTACACCTGGACTATAGAAAGTACACCTGGACTATAGAAAGTACACCTGGACTATAGAAAGTACACCTGGACTATAGAAAGTACACCTGGACTATAGAAAGTACACCTGGACTATAGAAAGTACACCTGGACTATAGAAAGTACACCTGGACTATAGAAAGTACACCTGGACTATAGAAAGTACACCTGGACTATAGAAAGTACACCTGGACTATAGAAAGTACACCTGGACTATAGAAAGTACACCTGGACTATAGAAAGTACACCTGGACTATAGAAAGTACACCTGGACTATAGAAAGTACACCTGGACTATAGAAAGTACACCTGGACTATAGAAAGTACACCTGGACTATAGAAAGTACACCTGGACTATAGAAAGTACACCTATAGAAAGTACACCTGGACTATAGAAAGTACACCTGGACTATAGAAAGTACACCTGGACTATAGAAAGTACACCTGGACTATAGAAAGTACACTCTGGACCTGGTTTTATCGTGTGGTTTACCTGTTTTTAATGTAGTGAGTAGTGACCCTGTGTTTTCCGACCACATGCCTGTTTTATTTGAGACTAACTTGTCCTGCACTAAAGCTAAACCCCGTGCTGCAGCTCGACTCTGTCGTGTTCTGAACTCTTCCACTGCTGGTCACTTTTCATCTGCTTTTAATCAGAACTGTACCATCCCAGAGACCAACAACACCGAGGCCCTCAGCTCATGGTTTCACTCCACCTGCAAAACGGTTCTGGACGCTGTGTGTCCGTTAAAAATCAAATCTCCTAAAATCAAGTGTGAACCGTGGTTGGACGAAAACACCAGGGCAGCTAGGAGAGAGTGTCGCAGAGCTGAGCGCAGGTGGAAATCGAACAAATTACAGGTGTTGTTTCAAATATTAAAGGACTGCTGGCGTCACTATCAAAAAACTGTGAAAGATGCCAAAAGAAAATACCTGTCAAATGTGATTGCATCAAACAGTCACAGTCCTCATGTTCTGTTTAAAGTTATTGGTTCTGTTCTCAACGCACCACAAACAAACTGTATTGAACCTTCACCTGCTGCATGTGAAAACTTTCTAAGCTTCTTTGTTGAGAAAGTCAATTCCACCAGAGCCCAGATCTCACCTTCTGCTCATGACCCCTCAGTCTCTGTGCCCTGCTCGGCTGTTTTTGACAGCTTTGAACCTGTGACTCTGTCGTCTCTGCAGGAGGTGGTCAGTCACTTGAAGCCAACAGGTTCACCAAGTGATGCTGTTCCTCCTCGTTTACTCAAAGAGGTTTTCATCACTGTAGGTCCTTCAGTCCTGGCTCTTCTGAACAGCAGTCTGTCCTCTGGTGTGGTCCCTGGACATTTTAAACATGCAGATGTCCAGCCTCTCATTAAGAAACCCACTCTTGACCCCTCTGTTCTTGCTAACTACAGGCCCATCTCCAAACTGCCATTTCTTTCAAAAATGCTCGAGAAGGTTGTGTACAACCAACTATCAGCATATTTGGAAGAACAGAACATTCTCGAGGTTTTACAGTCTGGTTTTAAAGCTCTGCACAGTACAGAATCTGCTCTTTTAAAGGTTTTTAACGACATATTTTTAGCAACAGACTCTGGTGACAGTGTTGTCCTCCTGCTTTTAGATTTATCATCTGCTTTTGACACCGTGGACCATGACATCTTACTATGTCGTTTGAAACAATGGGGGGGTGTCAGCGGTGCAGCACTGAACTGGTTTAGGTCCTACTTAGCCGACCGTACTTTCTGTGTCCGCCTTGGTGACCATGTGTCCTCCTCTGCTCCTCTTCTGTGTGGGGTTCCTCAGGGCTCAGTCTTAGGCCCCCTCCTCTTCACACTGTACCTGCTCCCTCTTGGCTCCATTCTTAGAAAATATGGGATCTCCTTTCATTGTTATGCAGATGATACGCAGATTTATGTCCCGCTTCAGAAAAAGGACTCCAACTCTCTGGCCCCTCTGTTTTCATGTCTGGAGGACATCAAAGCCTGGATGGCTGTGAACTTTTTAAAGTTTAATGAGGGGAAGACTGAGGTGATGGTTTTTGGAAGCTCCACTGAGACTCCCAAGGTCAATGTTGGTTCCTTGGCTCAATACATCAGACCTATTGTTACAAACCTGGGGGTCAAGATCGATGCCGGACTAAAATTTGAAAACCACATCAGAGCAGTTGTTAAAACTAGTTTTTTCCACCTGAGGCAGCTGGCTAAGGTGAAGCCAATTCTTTCCAAGCAGCATTTTGAAACAGTAGTTCACGCCTTTGTGACCACACGGCTGGACTACTGTAATGCACTCTATATAGGAATCAGTGATTCGTGTATCTCTCAGCTTCAGAGGGTACAGAACGCCGCTGCACGACTTTTAACTGGCACACGAAAGTTTGACCACATTACTCCTGTTTTAACCTCCCTGCACTGGCTGCCCGTACATTCCAGGATTCATTTTAAAGTTCTTTTATTTGCTTTTAAAGCGCAAAATGGTCTTGCCCCGCCCTATCTGTCCGAGTTGCTGCAGCCATACACACCCTCTCGATCCCTCAGGTCATGTGATCAGCTGCTCCTGAGTGTCCCAAAGACAAAACGCAAGCTCAGAGGAGACCGTGCTTTTGCTGTGGCAGCTCCTAAACTGTGGAACAACCTTCCCTTGAACATCAGACTCTTCCCTGTCTGTTTTTAAATCTCTTCTTAAAACCCATCTCTTCTCCCTGGCCTATGACACCATCTGCGATGTTGACTTTTAATAATTTTAGTCGCTTGTTTTATCTGATTGTATGATTCCTCAACTTTTATTATGTGACTCTTATTTATTTTAATCATTTTATTACCTGATTGTGATTGTTTTGTTGTGTGTACAGCACTTTGGTCCTGTAGGTGTTTAAAGTGCTCTATAAATAAAGCTGGTATGGTATGGTATGGACTATAGAAAGTACACCTGGACTATAGAAAGTACACCTGGACTATAGAAAGTACACCTGGACTGGACTATAGAAAGTACACCTGGACTATAGAAAGTACACCTGGACTATAGAAAGTACACCTGGACTATAGAAAGTACACCTGGACTATACAAAGTACACCTGGACTATAGAAAGTACACCTGGACTATAGAAAGTACACCTGGACCTGTCATTCTGTGTCTGTTTCTACTTCCGGTCCTCTCAAACCCAGCCGGTTGAAGCAATGTTCGCTCATCCTGAGTCTGGTTCTGTTGGAGGTTTCTTCCTGTTAAAGAGAGTTTTTCCTTTCCATTGTCTCCTTTGTGTTTGTTCAGGATGGGAGACTATGACGAAGTGAAGATTCAACACAATAATAATGATAATAATGAATTTAATTTATAATGCACTTTTCATTAATGAAAATCTCAAAGTGCTACAAACTGCTGCTTCCTCAGATAGAGGACTTCTACTAATTGTTTTATGTAATGTCTGTGAATGTTTCTGTTCAGTGCCTTGAGATGACTTCTGTTGTGACTTGGAGCTAAAGAAAGAAGCTGAATTGAACTGATTATTGTCAATCAACTACTTCAAATCAGATGTTCCAGGAGAGAGGTAAACATAATATAAAGTTCTGTAACAGGAGTCTTCCTGAGAAAAGGAATAAATATTTTATAGATGCATCCAGCTGGTCATGAAGAATCAGCAGGTTTCTTAAATCTGGACCATTGAGACCAAATGAGTCAGATTTTTGTGTCCTGTTAAACCTGTTAAAGAAATTTAAACAGCATTTTTGAAGGAATGCATGTCGCTCGCTACCTTTCAGGCCAAACTTTTAAACAGAAGTCTTGCAGGATTCATCAGCACAACAAAAACAGCTATGGTAAATAAATAAATAAATCATAAAAAAAACAAGACAACAAGATTCTGGAAATGTTTATAAAGAAACAAAACATTTTTAGCTTGAATCCGGCCACCGAGGACCTTTTGTTGTTCAACAAGCCTTAAAAGGAGCCGTCAGTGGCACATTTTCTGTATTTTTTGCTGTTTTTAACTTCAGTGAAGCCCGTCCTGTTGCTGCCAACCCACCCAAACAACTAATGAGCCAGAGTCTCCGCAGACGTCTGCAGAAGAATCAAACACTTCAGGACGCCAGCATCACAGCAACCAACTCTCAGAAGTTGGAGAAAATGACATTTAGGCTTTCTGAGCTCAGTCAGCACACAGCTACCGTCCAAAAACACACGGCGAACTGAAACGTACACCGCCGTCTTCTCCCGGGCCGAGCCAAGACTAAACGAGGCCAGAGAAATTAAAATGTTTACAGGCGAAGACTGAGAGGCCTGTTTGTTCATGTGAGAGAATCCCAGCGCTGATGCCTTCTGCAGGGAGAAGACTGACATGAAAAATGAGCAACGACGACGGCGAGCCAGCTGCCGTCTGGCTGGAGTGGAAAACCTGGCGAATGATGAGCATGTGAGAAACGTTTCAGAGTCTGAGAGTAAAAAAAAACCACAAGTGGCAACAACTAACTTATTCAAAGCGCTAAAGTAGCAGACAATCCTCGAGCTTTAATTACAAAGATTGTTGTGTTGGCACCCAAAATAAAATGAAATCAATATTTCTGTCAAACCTTCAGGTTATATTTTACTCTAGTCTGAGGGTAGCTTTACAGTTTGTTGGTATCTCTATTATTATTTACCAACATTACCATTAGGGGTGCAAATCTCTCAGTGTCTGGAGAGTCGATTCGATTCTGATTTTTGGTGTCACGATTCGATTCAAAATCGATTTTTCGATTCAGAAACGATTTTTCTACTAAAATGGTCATAAATTTAGTTTCAGTTTTGTAACTGACAAGCTGAAAAGAATAAACAACAATGTAAACAAATGGAACATTTATTTAAAACAAGTAATTTTAGGTTCCTTATTGTATCAAATTTTTTGCATTGTTTGATATTTATACCAAAAATAGGAACAAATAATACAGGAATGCATTAAATTCTGTAACTTAAATAACCAGTATTAGGTTAGCTTTTTGCTCTGTTACTTATAGAAGATTATTGTTTGAATTGATTGTTTGAACTTGTTTTATTTTTGAAAAAGGGGCAGATAAAATAAGATGTATTCTTCTTTCTGCAACCTTTCATTTTATGTATTCTTTCATATACTATGAGATATGGTTTTATTTTCTTTATCTTTTGGGTTTTAATGTTAAAAAAAACATCGATTTTGGGGCTTTTAGAATCGATTCTGAATCGCCAGGACTAAGAATCTAGATTCTTTAAAAAATAAAAATAAAATATCCTGCACCCCTAAGTACCGTGTGCTGGCACAGTTCCTGTTCACCCTCTACACTGCAGACTTCACCATCAACTCCCCACACTGCCATCTGCAGAAGTTCTCTGATGGCTCTGCCACAGTCGGCCTCATCACAGGTGAGGACGACTCAGGACTTTGTGGACTGGTGCCAGCAGAACCACCTCCTGATCAATGCTGCTCAAACTAAGGAGCTGGTGGTGGATTTCCGCAGGTGCAGACCCACCTCACTGACCCCGGTGAACATCCAGGGNAGGACATACACAGGACCGAAATTGCGTTTCTCTCAGTCCCTCGGTGCAACAGTAAACATCTAAACATTGAAACACTGAAACATATAATAATAGACATAAGCATAAAATAGTAAAACTAACACTGTCCTGAGTTTTTTGCATAGTGGTATAAGAGTATGAAAATTTACACCAACTCTAAAACTAAAACTAAAACATTAAACATTTAATGAACATAATACTGTCCTGAGTTTTTGCATACTAGTATAAAAAAAGAGTATAAAAAGTATAACTAAAATAAACTAAAGGTTTCTAGCATTGACATTTGCAAAGTGGCAAAGCAGCGTATGAGTTAATGTACACAGTATATGTATGAGGTAGTAGTTGATGTTGTTATAGAGGCAAAAAGTGGCATATGCAGTAAGGCACATTGGGCATCCCTAAATAAGACCGTTCAGAGCACACTGTATATGTATCAGCAGTGGTGTAGATATTAGAGTAGTGTAAATGTAAACAGTAGTAATTAAATGTAAGCAGTAGTAATAAAAGTAAACAGTATTAATAAATGTAAACAGAGAATGTAAACAGTATTATGACTATAGGCAGTGATGTAATACAAACATTAGTGAAAGTATGAGAAGTAGTGCAAACTGTATGAGCACATGACAGTTACTGCTGTTACACTTGAATTTCCCATCCGTGGGACAATAAAGGCTGTTTCTATTCGTATTTTATTCTATTCTGTTCTAATTATATTATGTTATATTACAGGTAATGTACCTGTAATTATATTATAAATTACGGTAATTATATTACAGTTAAAATACTGTATTGTATTACCTGTAAACACTGAGCTCAAAAAAGCGACAGATTTAAAAAGTCAATTTTAAAAACTTAAAGAACTTAACAACCCAGAATAAAATCAAAAAAGGCGATCAATACAAGATCAACTGGACTTTATTTGTTACAGAAGACGTTTCGCTTCTCATCCGAGGAGCTTTATCAATTCAATGAAACAGACTGTGTGCGTGTGGAGTGTTGATAAAGCTCCTCGGATGAGAAGCAAAACGTCTTCTGTAACAAATAAAGTCCAGTTGATCTTGTATTGAACGCCTTTTTTGATTTTATCATGTCCTGGACGACTGAGAATCTTCACCAGCATAACCCAGAATAAAACTCTAAGGTTTTAATGGTGTCCATATGAGACTCAGTGACCCAAGAGCTAGTCTGAGCCGGGTTTGGAGGGTTCTGGTCTGAGTCGGGTTTCTCTCTTTTCTAAGGTTATTAAAGGGTGGGTGACACCCGATGTCTGCGGTGGTTATTAAAGGGAATGTGTATCTGTGGGACCTGTACAATGATGTGACTTTAGCAAAAATAAAAAGAGCTCTAACTCTGTCAATGTTACAAATGTTGAGATAAAACTGGTGTAGTGGTCGCAGAGAGTCATACCCAAAACATACTCCAAGAACTAACAGACTGTATGACATCTCACTGTATTGTGAGACCAGACATAACATTTTCTAAATGAAAAACTGTTATATTTCTGTAATGTATCATCATAAAATAATCTTAATTCAAAACACAGGCTTAATAAGTGGCGGGCAAGACAAATTTAAGAATTGATAGGCTTCTAATTTAATTTGTCCCCATCAAGGTACAAGGCTGAAAAATAAACATGTTCAAATCTGGTAATATTAAAATGTTTTCTTGCTGGTAAATATTTAAATCTCAATATATGCCTGAAAGTACTTTAACAATTGCAATAAGAATATAGCGTGGCATCATTTATCTAGCAGTAAATGTGAATAAAACTGGAAAAAGGGAGAAATATGGAGTGAGACGACCATGGCCAGAATCACAGACTCTTGTTGTTTTAGCCAGTAGCCGGTATATTAAAGCCAGAGCTTCTGTAGAGCGCTCCAATAAAAAGAGATTTTATCCAGATGGAGTGAGATGCTGAGGAGACAGTTGTGTTCTCCTCATCACAATTAGCACTGAAGGAAACGTTCAAGACCACAATGTTCTATTAAACACACATGATTACATTAACATGGGAACTTCCCAGAATTCCCCTGCCTCCAAAAACACGTGACTTCAACCACAAGAAATAATATCGCAGCTCAACTGGAATTGTGGCGTGAAGCGTTAGCTACTGTACCACTCGACACACGTGACCGACCGTACGGTAATTAGACTGAACAAACAAACGCTCCCAATAACCCAAGAATTTGAAGCCTCAGCAAAAAGTGAAAACCGAGGCCCGTTAAATCTGTTATTTTTGTAATTATTTAACTTTTCTCCTAAATAAAATACAAACTGAAATCAGTTTTTCAGACAAAAATAGCATCTGTATTTCTTAAACTGTAATGTTTGACTACAGCTGGTTTAGTTAAAAGATGAAGACTGGGATTATCAAAGAGATGTTTTATTATAAATCACCTGTCAGGAGCAAATCGCAGCAGCAGGCAGCGTGATGTTGGAGGCTGTGAGAAAACAGCAGGAGACCAACATGAAAGCTAATTCAATCGACTGTGCAGGATATTCCCAGGCAACACTTCACAGCATTTAAATTTAATTTAGGAGTACAACAAACGGTTCTTACTCAACCAAAAACAAATCGTGAACTGTGTTTGAGCTAAACAGTCTGGGAGAAAGAAAATGCTGGGAATGCTGGGACTTCAGAAGTCATCAGGGAACTGGGAGCAACTCTCCATTACCAACGCAGACTGGAGTCCAGTCAGCCAGTAATACTCTCCACATGTTTCATGCTGATTTAGTCCAAACCATCATGTCCCAGTAGACGGTTAATTAGGGCCGGTGTGTTGTCCAGCGCCCATCATCGAGACACTAACAGTGCTGACACAACACAGAGTCAAGACAGGAACATTTCTAAAAGATTCGTCTTATTTACAGCTCATTTGAGTGCTCAACTTTTCCACTAAAATACTAAAACACCAGCCTGCACCAGTTGCCAGAATTACAGGTATTAAGGGTGTTTCATTTCACAAATTGCGGTTAGTTTTTTTTCTACACAAAGTGCTTAAGGCTCATAACAAATGACTTTTTTCCTATAAAAAGTATAACAACACAGCTCAAGTTTCATGTGCACTGGTTTGAAGTTTTTCTAGTTAACCTTCCATAAATCTAAATTATTAAAAAAATACAATATTTCACAATTAATACCAAGGCAAGGCCCTAAACAAACATTGGCATCATAGCCTAAAAAATACTTAAGTAATCCATTTTATTATTTGTAAAATGCAGAAAATCCAAACTTGCATGTGGAAGGGGCATGAGTGCTAAGTGGTAACCATTTTGTACCCAACTGGTAAAAAAAAAAAGAAGAAGCAATAATAGGTTTAATCAAACCACAACTAAAGGCTGAACCGTACTGCAATTATTTCTTGGAGTTATTTTTGCTCAGGACATGTCTTTTATCCCCCACATTAAAAACATTACTAGAACCTCCTTCTTCCACCTGCATAATATCACTAAAATTAGAAACATCTAAAAATGATGCAGAAAAACTGGTACATGCATTTGTCACGTCTAGACTGGACTATTGCAATGGTTTGTCATCTGGGTGTCCAAATACTTCTTTAAAAAGTATTCAGTTGATCCAAAATGCTGCTGCCAGAGTCTTAACTGGAGTTAGTGGGAGAGATCATGTCTCTCCAGTTTTAGCTTCTCTCCATTGGCTCCCTGTCAAATCCAGAACTGAATTCAAAATCTTACTTCTAACCTACAAAGCTCTCAACAACCTAGCTCCATCTTATATTACAGATCTTATTGTTCCATATTTTCCTAACAGAGTACTTCACTCTCAGACTGCAGGTTTACTTGTGTTTCCTAGAGTTTCCAAAAGTAAAATGTGAGGAAGCTCTTTCAGTTGTCAGGCTCCTCTCTTGTGGAACCAACTTCCAGTTTCTGTCCATGAGGCTGACACATTGTCCAGTTTGAAGACTGGGATTAACACTTTACTTTTTGATAAATCCTATAGTTAGGGTTAGCTTGGGTTTCCTGAGCTGTTCCTATATAGGCTCAGACTGCCGAAGGACAAACTGACCACATTTCTTCACTCTGCTACTGCCTTTACTTACTCTGCTCGACCTGTTTTATATTTGTAATTATTTTTTCTATCCTTAACTTGTGTTTTTGTCTTCCAGGTACATCTGGACTAACATCTGGACCGACAATTCTGTGTTCGTTTGTCTCTCCTTCCTGTCCTCAAACCAGCCGGTCAAAGCAGATGGCCACTTGTCCTGAGCCTGGTTCTATTGGAAGTTTCTTCGTTTTAAAACATTTTCCTTTCCACTTTTGCCATTGTGGTTGCTCAGGATGGGAGACTGTGACAAAATGAAGATTCAATTTGTCTACTGCTTCCTTAGATAGAGAAATTTACTAATTGGCGTTTCTATGTATGTGAATGTTCTAGTAAAGTGCCCTGAGACAACTCAGGGCTTTCAATGCCAGCTGATTTGTATTGGATCGTTTTTATTTATGATCTGCAATGTTTTTATGTTTTTCGTGTTGTACTTCATTATCTGTGTTGCCTGTTGCGTGTTTGTTTGTCCAGCACTTTGGTGTGGACTTGTTCCTGTTGAAAGTGCTTTATAAATAAAATGGTATGGTATGGTAACTCTGTTGTGATTTGGAGCTTTATAAATAAACTGAATTGAATTGAATTAAATGCTGAGTCGTATGACGACAATGGATCAACAGAGGACGCCATCTCCTCTGTGGTCCACACTGCTCTCACCCACCTGGAACAGAAGGACTTATACGTCCGTCTGCTCTTTGTGGACTTCACATCTGCCTTCAACACCATGATCCCCAAACCCTGATGGACAAACTACTCACACTAGGACTAAGACCCTCCATTTGTAACTGGGTCCTGGACTTCTTAACAAACAGACCACAGTCAGTGAGGATCCACAACTTCTCCTCCTCCACCATAACCCTCAGCACTGGCTCTCCTCAGGGCTGTGTGTTGAGCCCTCTCCTGTTCACTGCTCACATATGACTGTGCAGCTACCCATCTAGGCTGTCATATTGTAAAGTTTGCAGATGATACAGCTGTGGTGAGATGCATTACAAACAATGAGTCCAGCTACAGGCAGGAGGTAGAACACCTGGAGAGCGGGTGCAGGAAGAACAACCTTCACATGAATGTGAAGAAGACAAAGGAGATGATTGTGGACTTCATAAGGAACACACACACACACACACACACACACAGACTGGATGATGGTTCTGCTGGGGCTGAACTGAACACCAGTGATGTCTGTGGGGGGACTGTTACGTTGTTATGGATTAACGAACACACCTAGTCCCCCACCCCCATAAGAAGATCTGCAGTGGACGTGGTCTCCAGCTACAAGTACTTGGGTGTACACATGAATGATAACCTCAGCTGGAGCAACAACACCACCAGCCTGATCAAGAAAGGTCATCAGAGACTCTACTTCCTCAGACGGCTGAGACGAGCTGGTCTGAGCAGCCCAGTCCTCACCTCCTTCTACAGGTGTGCAGTGGAGAGCATCCTGTGCTCCAGCATCAACGTGTGGCATGGAGGCTGCACAGTTGCAGAGAGGAAAGCTCTGCAGAGAGTGGTGAAGGCTGCACAGAAGTGTTGGAGTCAGTCTCCCCACCATCACAGACATTTACACCTCCAGATGCAGGAAGAGAGCCACCTGCATCATGAAGGACCCCACTCACCCAGCACACACACTTTTGCCCTGCTCCCTCAGGAAGGAGGTTGAGGAGCATTAAGTGTAGAACCACTAGACTGAGGAACAGCTTCTACCCTGAGGCTGTTAGACTCATGAACAAATAACCAGAATAATCACTGTGAAAAATCACATCATGTTGCTGCTGATCTGTTTCATGTTGCTGTGTTCATACGTCTCATCTGCTCACACAGACTCATGTTCGTGCTGCTGTTCGGCGTATTGTTTTTATGCTATTAGTGCTCAGCATATTTTTAGTTGATGTTTTTCTTAGTTCATATCTTAGATATTATTACTGTTTTTCTTTTACATTTTACTGTTGGATGTAACTGGGACCCTGTGTACATAATCTCGTTCCACCACATGTACCTGGTGTGAATGACCATAAAGACTCTGTATCTCTGACTAAAGACTGGATTGCACCACAATTAAAGACTGAATCAAGCAGCAACTAAAGGCTGAATCGTATCAAAACTATACGCTGAACCAAACTGTGACTTTTCATTCAACCTTTATTTAGTCAGGTAAATCTTATTGAGCCTCGTGGGCTCATTTACGAAAGCGACCTGCTAAAACTAAAGAACGATGAACAGCAATGGTAGAATTTTCTTAAAGGGGACCACATATTCAAAATTCACTTTTTAATGTTTTTTTACTCAACTTTGGGTATTTACTTCATAAAAAAACAGTCCTAAGGCCAAAAAAATGCACCCAGTGGTTTATTTACTCTAAGTAGATTTATTTATCTTTGATAAATACACTTCGTTTCCCACTTCCTGCGGTTTGTGACGTCACAAACCGCAGCCAACCACCTCAAACCTGAGTCCAGCCCCTCACCTAGCAACCCCTGGTGATGCTCCACCCACTTCAGTATAAAACACGTCACGGTTGCCGAGACGTTGAAACTGTGCACACACACACTCTCGCGGGGCGACAGTCTGTAACGTACAAGCACCACTGATCGATATACTTTTCAGATTAGCAACTTATTTAGTTTAAGAATACTTTTCACTTCATCAAAATCTAATCAAAACTTCAGCGTTCTAAATGTAGGTGGTTGTATTTGTTTCTTATATGATGAAGGACTGCTTTTTGCATAACTGCCAGGTTGGCCTAGAGGTAATGAATTGGACTGTCACCCGAAGGACCGGGGTTCGCTTCCCGGTCACGGCATTTTTTTTTTTAAGCCTTTTGTTTCGGAGAGATTTCATGTGTACAGCACTTTGTTGCAGCTGTGTATCTTAAGCTAGCACTAACAGTAAGTCAAATGAGTAATAAAAAAAGAGCTAATTTTAAAACAACAACATATTAGAGATACTGGCTTTTACAGAGGGCGTAGTTAATGTAAACAGATCTTTGTAGGGCGTGGCTTTCAGACCTCATTATCATAAACCGGTCGTTTTGAACGGAAGTGAAATTTGGCAGAATTAGAAAGGGGATATTTTATTATCTAAGCATTATTTTGTGTATAAAATTGAATGAAAATGGTCTGGAAAGCCCACAGATACACCACAAAAAATTATATGACCTACATTTGGTCCCCTTTAAACAATGAACAATAGAAAAACAAAAGAGAGAAAAACAAAAGAGAGAAATACATAGTTTTTATTTTTATTTTTTAACAAAGTATCAAAAAACTAGCAAAACATTATAAGGTAGATGTATAAAATCAAAGACAGGAACAAATCTGCATTGGTTTTTGCCAGGATTCCAACAGATTCTTAAAACCATTTAAAGAGGTCAAGGTCGAGAGCTTCAGATCTTTTAGCTTAAGCTGAATTAAGCTGACTTAAGCTGAATAGTATGACTAAAGGCTATGATGTATCAAGACTGAAGACCAGTGAGACACAACTCTACATGTGAGGCTATGAATTGGCAGTGGGACAAATTTTCAGCACTTCAACCACCAAAGTACATTTACACTTAAGTTACTGGTCACTGTTTATGATTTTGTCTGAGTTTTGTAGCATGTTCAGTTGAGAGTTGAAACGTGATTCTTAATGTCCATCACCTTCTGTCAGTAAGGGAATCAAGTTTTGTTAGGGGTTAACACCATAATCCTGAATAGAGCAATTTTAAGAATTCCTAATTTTTCAAAAACAACTCAGAGCTTTTAAACTCAATTTAAACTCTAAATAAATCCCACAGGAGATTGGCATTAACAATCATTTCCTACTTCAACACGTACTAGTCTGCCTCAAAACTAAAATATAAAGGGATCAAAAAGAGATCATTCTCACTGTTCTGTTAACAGGCAGTAGAATGAGGACAAAAAATGTAGTTCATAAAAGTTATAATTAGTAACTGCATCATTTAGATCTTCATTGGTAAACAACAGTAACCTGGACCACACAGCCTGCAGTTCTGGCAACTGGAAAACCCTCGGGTGTGATGGCGAAGGTGTTGGGTTGTAAATCTCACGCTGAGATAAGAGTTTCCAGGCTCTGAGAACCACTAAGGACTGCTACAGTAACAGGAGCTACAAGGAGACGGGAGATCCTGATGGGCCCACGACGATACAACACAAAGAAAACAGCCCGTTTAATTTACTTTAAACTGACGAAACGTTGAAGGGTGAATATCTAACATCTATCGGCTTTCTTCTCTAAGACCAACAGGATTTTCCTTTGTAAAGATCTAAACTGGCAAACTGTCAATAATTAACTATAAAAACTGTAGAAGAGAAAATCGAAATTTAATAAAAAGTTAAAGATGTGGCTCATTGGGGCCACCGTGGTAACCACCCAGCTGTAGCCGTCACTTCCTGATAGCACTCTTTATAAAACATGTACCGGTAGACAGAACTGCAGAGTAAAAATGTAGCCTCAAACAGTTTCTGAGTGAAAACTATAAGATGTCAAGAAAAAGATCCCAAGCAGCGAGCGGTAGATGGTACCACAGGTTCTGTATGATGGTTCTACATGGTTTTATGGAGGAGATATGACAAGTTAAGAGCTTTCACTCCCTGTTTGAAGAGGAAACTCTGACCTCAGAGACGATGGGAGTCGATGAGTTTGGGTGTGTGGCCTCTGACCTTGCAGGGGACTCGAGAAGAAACCTTCAGTCTTACAGAAGTGAGAAACACACTGGGTGGAAGAAGACAAACACACACGTTTGTCATATTTTAATGTGGATTTAAAGCTGAGAAGGAGTACCGTATTTTCCGCTGTGCATGTTGCACTGCTATATAGGTCGCATCAGTCCAAATATGTCTAATAAAGTGGAAAAAAGTCACTTCGCTGTATAAGTCACATCTATTATGCGTCACCTCTGACGCATCGCAGTTGTTACAAGTCACCACTGACAACCCAGAAATGTGGGCCGGTGTTGTGTCAAAAATCGATTGGCTGCCAAATGGCGGCCGCGGGAGCGTGCACAGGAAGACTTTAACAAGAATTTAACAAGCTTAACACAAAAAAAAACATTTATTTGTTTGTTCAAAATTATAGTAAAGGTGTGTCTAAGTCTAACTTTTTCTTAATAAATGCACTTTGACGGTCAAATGGGCTGCATTTTAAAAGCTGATTCGCGGGAGCGAGCACACACAGAGGGACGACTTGCTGTGCATGTCTTCAAAATTTAACAAGATAAGCACCTAAAACAATTAATTGTTAGCTCGAGTTTATAACAAAGGTGTATCTCAGTTAAACTTTTACTTAATACATACTCTTCAATGGTCAAATCAGCTTCATTTCGCCGGGGCGGCGCAGCGAAATGAAGCTGATTTGACGGTTGCTCCAGGTAGATGACTGTGGCTGTCTAAGGCAAGCTGATTGTGTCATTAATAAACACTTTTACCTATTACATGACACAACAGCATGCCATACAACTCGAGTGCCATCTAGCGGCTGAAAATGGTAGTGTTCAATATTTTCAATGTCAGATTGAATGAAAACGGTCATATCTCAGCCAAAAATTGGTTTATAAATATGGGGGAAAATCCATAAATAAGTTGCTTCGGTGTATAAGTCGCAGGGCATGTAAATTATGCAACAACAAAAAAAACTGCAACTTATAGACCAGAAAATACAGTAGTTGAAATTTGTGATGAAAGAGAACAGCAGGAAGAAACCAACAGCAAAGTAAAAATGCTCCTCAGATGCTTATGAACTGGCATCTCTGACAATCTTGAAGAGGTGTGTGGAGATACTTTGTTGTTGTTTGTTTGACTAATTTACAACATGTACAACCATCTGCCATGAACTCAGTGTCATATCAAATTACTGCAAAGTAAGTGAAGCCATGATCCGTTTCAGACAAACATCAGTTCCAACACCTAATCTGATCCTTACACAAAGAAAACTTGTGTAGCATACATTTGCAGCATTTAAACTTAGCAAAGACAAAGCTTAAATCTTTCCTTCCTCCTCGTGTATCCCAACATCTGCTCTGCATTTGGTTGCAACAGCAGGAATCCTGCTGCATCTCTACAAGTCTTTAAACCAACTTAACAAAATCACAAACCAAGCAAACAATCTGTCAAAGTACAAACCACAAAAATCAAGTGATTTATTTTAAAGATTCATCTAATGAGCATATACAGTAAGATGGAAAAAAAAACCTTTAAAGTCCTCCTTTTTAACCTCTGAGTTACCAGGAAAAGACAAAAACATTCCAGACATTCAAGCCTAACCTGTTGTTTGTAAAACTAAAGTGGTGGTCTCCTTCAGAAGGCAGTCATTCTGTTTTAACCATCAGGATGTCCTACGGGACCAAATTCCAAGGCTGATTGCCAGGATCTGAACCAAGACTCAGCAGAAGGAAAATAACTCATTTCTACAGTAAACTGGAGGACTGAACCCTCTGCTGCTCAGGGACTCTGAGCAAAAAACAAACTCAAAGAAACAAATTTCTAAATATTTCATTTTTTTTTTAAAAAAGAGAAGAACTACAGAATTTTCTGGAATAAATTTTGACAAAAACTATCTAAAAGCTAGCCTGGTTAAAACCAGACCCTTGTCCTTCACTTCGCTTCGTACTAGGGTCTGGGACTTCTCCCATAGACAACGATTTCTCCGGTAGATTTTTGACCGGACCAATCAGAGAACAGAAGGCGGATTACCGGACCAATCAGAGAACAGAAGGCGGAGTTTTGAACGACGTCGACTGACGTCGTCAGTTAAAATGGCTGCCGCCACGAAGGAATTTTCAAGAAAACAAGGTAAAAAACTATTATTTCTTTGCTGAGAAAAAATATATT
>JBBPBX010020255.1:0-19507 GCA_038048925.1 Garcialebias charrua | reverse complement strand
TAGATAGATAGATAGATAGATAGATAGATAGATAGATAGATAGATAGATAGATAGATAGATAGATAGATAGATAGATAGATAGATAGATAGATAGATAGATAGATAGATAGATAGATAGATAGATAGATAGATAGATAGATAGATAGATAGATAGATAGATAGATAGATAGATAGATAGATAGATAGATAGATAGATAGATAGATGATAGATAGATAGATAGATAGATAGATAGATAGATAGATAGATAGATAGATAGATAGATAGATAGATAGATAGATAGATAGATAGATAGATAGATAGATAGATAGATAGATAGATAGATAGATAGATAGATAGATAGATAGATAGATAGATAGATAGATAGATAGATAGATAGATAGATAGATAGATAGATAGATAGATAGATAGATAGATAGATAGATAGATAGATAGATAGATAGATAGATAGATAGATAGATAGATAGATAGATAGATAGATAGATAGATAGATAGATAGATAGATAGATAGATAGATAGATAGATAGATAGATAGATAGATAGATAGATAGATAGATAGATAGATAGATAGATAGATAGATAGATAGATAGATAGATAGATAGATAGATAGATAGATAGATAGATAGATAGATAGATAGATAGATAGATAGATAGATAGATAGATAGATAGATAGATAGATAGATAGATAGATAGATAGATAGATAGATAGATAGATAGATAGATAGATAGATAGATAGATAGATAGATAGATAGATAGATAGATAGATAGATAGATAGATAGATAGATAGATAGATAGATAGATAGATAGATAGATAGATAGATAGATAGATAGATAGATAGATAGATAGATAGATAGATAGATAGATAGATAGATAGATAGATAGATAGATAGATAGATAGATAGATAGATAGATAGATAGATAGATAGATAGATAGATAGATAGATAGATAGATAGATAGATAGATAGATAGATAGATAGATAGATAGATAGATAGATAGATAGATAGATAGATAGATAGATAGATAGATAGATAGATAGATAGATAGATAGATAGATAGATAGATAGATAGATAGATAGATAGATAGATAGATAGATAGATAGATAGATAGATAGATAGATAGATAGATAGATAGATAGATAGATAGATAGATAGATAGATAGATAGATAGATAGATAGATAGATAGATAGATAGATAGATAGATAGATAGATAGATAGATAGATAGATAGATAGATAGATAGATAGATAGATAGATAGATAGATAGATAGATAGATAGATAGATAGATAGATAGATAGATAGATAGATAGATAGATAGATAGATAGATAGATAGATAGATAGATAGATAGATAGATAGATAGATAGATAGATAGATAGATAGATAGATAGATAGATAGATAGATAGATAGATAGATAGATAGATAGATAGATAGATAGATAGATAGATAGATAGATAGATAGATAGATAGATAGATAGATAGATAGATAGATAGATAGATAGATAGATAGATAGATAGATAGATAGATAGATAGATAGATAGATAGATAGATAGATAGATAGATAGATAGATAGATAGATAGATAGATAGATAGATAGATAGATAGATAGATAGATAGATAGATAGATAGATAGATAGATAGATAGATAGATAGATAGATAGATAGATAGATAGATAGATAGATAGATAGATAGATAGATAGATAGATAGATAGATAGATAGATAGATAGATAGATAGATAGATAGATAGATAGATAGATAGATAGATAGATAGATAGATAGATAGATAGATAGATAGATAGATAGATAGATAGATAGATAGATAGATAGATAGATAGATAGATAGATAGATAGATAGATAGATAGATAGATAGATAGATAGATAGATAGATAGATAGATAGATAGATAGATAGATAGATAGATAGATAGATAGATAGATAGATAGATAGATAGATAGATAGATAGATAGATAGATAGATAGATAGATAGATAGATAGATAGATAGATAGATAGATAGATAGATAGATAGATAGATAGATAGATAGATAGATAGATAGATAGATAGATAGATAGATAGATAGATAGATAGATAGATAGATAGATAGATAGATAGATAGATAGATAGATAGATAGATAGATAGATAGATAGATAGATAGATAGATAGATAGATAGATAGATAGATAGATAGATAGATAGATAGATAGATAGATAGATAGATAGATAGATAGATAGATAGATAGATAGATAGATAGATAGATAGATAGATAGATAGATAGATAGATAGATAGATAGATAGATAGATAGATAGATAGATAGATAGATAGATAGATAGATAGATAGATAGATAGATAGATAGATAGATAGATAGATAGATAGATAGATAGATAGATAGATAGATAGATAGATAGATAGATAGATAGATAGATAGATAGATAGATAGATAGATAGATAGATAGATAGATAGATAGATAGATAGATAGATAGATAGATAGATAGATAGATAGATAGATAGATAGATAGATAGATAGATAGATAGATAGATAGATAGATAGATAGATAGATAGATAGATAGATAGATAGATAGATAGATAGATAGATAGATAGATAGATAGATAGATAGATAGATAGATAGATAGATAGATAGATAGATAGATAGATAGATAGATAGATAGATAGATAGATAGATAGATAGATAGATAGATAGATAGATAGATAGATAGATAGATAGATAGATAGATAGATAGATAGATAGATAGATAGATAGATAGATAGATAGATAGATAGATAGATAGATAGATAGATAGATTTATTTGTCCCCGTAGGGAAATTAGTTTGCAACATTAGCCGTGTTTCCATCAAGGTTTCTAGGTGCGCATTTTGAAGTATCGCAGCAGAAAAGCTTAATGGAAACGGCAAAATCCGTATTTACTTTCTCAAGTTCGCCAAAAAGTTTATACGCTCGCTTGAGGTGGTTTTTGGGATCTTCGAAAATGAGCAGATGCGCAAAACGACAGATGGAAACACATTTGCCGACTCGTGCTGCCGTAGCGAACATTCACGTCACGTGACTGATCAGCTGTTTCCGCTCCGGACAACATGTAACATCGCTAAAACTAGTTGGCATGACAGAATAAATACAACTCGCCCGATAGCAACACGTACCTGAAATATTCTCTCCATTTTGATGAGATGTGTGGCCGGGTTCTGTTTACAACCGCTACTTCCTGTTTACTGTAGACATGCGCAGTGCTGACGTCTGACGTAATGACGCTGACGTCTGACGTAATGACGCTGACGTCTGACGTAATGACGCTGTGCGCGGCTTGGAAGAAGCGCTTCAAGCCAGTAGATGGAAACACTTCTGATCTGCATTAATTTGTATTTACATATTTGCGAGGTAGCTCAAAATTCGAAATGAAAATGGATGGAAACACAGCTATTGTCAGCAGGCATTGACATAAAGGACATACTTATACATACAGTACATGACATTAACATCCATCATTACAGCAAAGACATTTCAGCTCAGTAATTCATGATATGTTTGTATTATTTAATGATTTAATTGCTTGTGGTATGAAAGAAAATGGCGTCTCAGGGGGGGAAAGAGGTACGCGACCAACACCATTTATGGTGGGGGTGGCGTGCTGCTGACCTCAACTCGGGATGTTGTGAGTCGGTGGGCGGAATACTTCGAAGACCTCCTCAATCCTACTGGCACGTCTTCCACTGAGGAAGCAGAGCCTGGGGACTTTGGGTCGGGTTCTCCGATCTCTGGTGCTGAGGTCGCCGAGGTGGTTAAAAAGCTCCGCGGTGGCAAGGCTCCGGGGGTGGATGAGATTCGCCCGGAGTTCCTTAGGGCTCTGGATGTTGTAGGGTTGTGTTGGCTTACGCGACTCTGCAATATCGCGTGGACATCGGGGGCAGTTCCCTTGGATTGGCAGACTGGGGTGGTGGTTCCCCTATTCAAAAAGGGGGACCGTAGGGTGTGTTCCAACTATAGGGGGATCACACTCTTAAGCCTCCCTGGTAAGGTCTATTCAGGGGTTCTGGAGAGGAGGGTCCGTCGGATAGTCGAACCTCGGATTCAGGAGGAGCAGTGTGGTTTTCGTGCTGGTCGTGGAACACTGGACCAGCTCTACACCCTCAACAGGGTCCTGGAGGGTGCGTGGGAGTTTGCCCAACCAGTTTACATGTGCTTTGTGGACTTGGAGAAGGCATTCGACCGCGTCCCTCGGGGGGTTCTGTGGGGGGTACTCCGGGAGTATGGGGTACCAGGCCCTTTGATAAGGGCTGTTAGGTCCCTGTACGACCGGTGTCAGAGCTTGGTCCGCATTGCCGGCAGTAAGTCAGGCTCGTTTCCGGTGAGAGTTGGACTCCGCCAAGGTTGCCCTTTGTCACCGATTCTGTTCATAACTTTTATGGACAGAATTTCTAGGCGCAGCCAAGGTGTTGAGAGGATCCGTTTTGGTGACCTTAGAATCGCTTCTCTGTTTTTTGCAGATGATGTGGTCCTACTGGCTTCATCAGTTCGTGATTTACAACTTTCACTGGAGCGGTTTGCAGCCGAGTGTGATGCGGCCGGGATGAGGATCAGTTCCTCCAAATCCGAGGCCATGGTCTTGAGCCGGAAAAGGGTAGCATGCCCTCTCCGGGTCGGGGAGGAGGTCCTGCCCCAAGTGGAGGAGTTTAAGTATCTCGGGATCTTGTTCACGAATGAGGGAAAACTGGAGCGTGAGATCGATAGGCGGATAGGTGCAGCGTCCGCAGTGAAGCGGGCGCTGTACCGGTCTGTCGTGGTGAAGAGAGAGCTGAGTCAAAAGGCAAAGCTCTCAATTTACCGATCGATCTACGTTCCCACCCTCATCTATGGTCATGAGCTTTGGGTTATGACCGAAAGAACAAGATCTCGGATACAAGCGGCTGAAATGAGTTTTCTCCGCAGGGTGGCTGGACTCTCCCTTAGAGATAGGGTGAGAAGCTCAGTCATCCGGGAGGGACTCGGAGTAGAGCCGCTGCTTCTCCACATCGAGAGGAGCCAGTTGAGGTGGCTCGGGCATCTGGTTAGGATGCCTCCTGGACGCCTCCCTGGTGAGGTGTTCCGGGCATGTCCCACCGGGAGGAGACCCAGAGGAAGACCCAGGACGCGCTGGAGGGACTATGTTTCTCGGCTGGCCTGGGAACGCCTTGGGATTCCCCCGGAGGAGCTGCTCCAAGTGGCTGGGGAGAGGGAAGTCTGGGCCTCCCTACTTAGGCTGCTACCCCCGCGACCCGACCCCGGATAAGCGGAAGAAGATGGATGGATGGATGGATGGATGAAAGAAAATTTTGTTCTGTTTCTTGAGAATAAAGGAAGGCCGTACCTTCGCCCTGAAGGAAGCAACTCAAATGAGGATCTGAGGGGATGTGTGTCGTCTGCTATAATCTTGTTTGCCTTCCTCATAATTCTGTCCATGTATATCTTTTCCATACTTGGCAGAGTGGTCCCTAACAGTTTGCTGGCTGTAGTTACTATACTTCTCAAGGATTTCTTCTGAGCCTCTGTAGCATTGCCAAACCAACAGATGTTACAAAACGTTAAAATACCTTCAATAAAAGCAGAATAAAACATTAAAAGCATTGAGTTATTGACTCTAAAAGTACCCAGTTTCTTTAAAAAATACATCCTCTGCTGAGCCTTAGTGCAAATAAGGTCAGCCCATGAGTCCCACTTTAAGTGACAGTCCAGAACCACGCCCAGGTACTTGTAGCACGAGACAGTTTCAATCTTCTCTCCATTGATGGTTGTTGGAGAGAATGACTGAAGCTTCCTGAAGTCAATAGTCATTTCTTTTGTTTTGTTTGTGTTCAGAACCAGTTTTGATTGTTTGCACCAATTAATGAAGAAGTCCAGAACTGGTCCGTGCTCTTCTTCCTTGTCGTTTAAAAGGCTTACCAGGGCAGTGTCATCAGCATATTTAATTTAATGTCTATTTGGGAAAGTACTTCTGCAGGAGTTTGTATACAGAATAAATAAGAGTGAAGATAAAACACACACAGGACAGTGTCACAGAGACCAACCTCCACATGAAGACGGTGGAGGAGGATACTATGGTCCACAGTGTCGAAAGCTGCAGCGAGGTCAAGGAGGACAAGGATGGAGGGAGAACCAGTGTCAGCAGCCATGAGGACATCATTGGTAACTCTCAGCAATGCAGTCTCAGTACTGTGAGCTACTCTGAATCCAGACTGGAACTTCTCATACAGGGAGTGTTGCTGTAGGTGGTCCTGCAGCTGAGCAGCAACAGCTTTTTCCAGCACTTTAGACAGAACGATAATTGAGGGGTTAGAGTTCACTGTGGAGCTGAAAGGGCTCGGAGGTGCTTGTTTGGTTCAGAAAATCTGTAGCAAGACCAACGAACTGATCGGGATCTGAAGATCCTGGACTGAAAGGGTTGAAGCTGCTTGGGGACATAATCCAGCAGCGTTCGATTGTTGAGAAAACAATGGACTGTTAACTGTCGCAGCAAGAAAAGAAAAAAGGAAAAGAATAGATGATGGTCAGACGACTGAATGGAGATATGGATGGACAGACAGATGACAGACAGAGGACAGACAGAGGAAAGACAGAGGACAGAGGACAGACAGAGGGACGAATGGACAAGTGGCTGGACGGACAGTTGGATGGACAGACAGATGGATGGACAGACAGATGGATGGACAGACAGTTTGATGGACAGATGACAGACAGACGGATGGACAGACAGTTAGATGGACAGATGACAGACAGTTGGATGGACAGACAGACGAATAGACAGACAGATGACAGACAGTTGGATGGACAGACAGATGGATGGACAGACAGTTGGATGGACAGACAGTTGGATGGACAGAAATTGGTTGGACAGACAGTTGGATGGACAGACAGATGGACAGATGACAGACAGACAGTTAGATGGACAGATGACAGACAGACACAGACAAGACAGTTAGATGGACAGATGACAGACAGACAGTTGGATGGACAGACAGTTGGATGGACAGACAGTTGGATGGACAGAGGTTCTCTGCAGCTCACTTGTGTCCTCACTTTAAGACAGTCATTGTAGCCGTTTACGCATTGGCCAGCCCTCAATGGCCCGGGCTCCCCTGGGTGGCTCTGGGCCACCCGCGTTCATTACGCATTTGCCGCAGAGCCGCCTTGAAGTGGGTGGGCAGTTCTCTGGAAGTGGGTGGGGTGCTCTCTTCACGTGGGTGGAGTGTTCGTGTTTTAAGAGAGGAGACTCGGCAAAAAAAAAATTGTTAGCTGGATATATATATATTAGTGTTTCTGAGTTAAATTTTTGTTAATAACTGATCACAAATCAGCTTATGTTACAACGTAAATAACACGAAGCGCACACCCATTTCCGCCTTTCAGCGCGACCTGAATGTCATTAAACAATAACTAATATTGTCTAACTGTTGCGCGCAGCCAGGGTTTTAAAATATAACTAATAATCTCTAACTTCTACGTGCAGCTAAAATGTTAAGAGGAGTGATTCCTATATGGGTAAGGTGGACACCTGAAAATCCAGTCCGCTGGTATAGCTCAAAGAGTTAATGCATTGTCGTTTTGACCCGGCGAAGCGGGTTCGCTTCCCGCCTGGGACAAAGTTATTTTACTTTTTTTTTCTTTATTCACATTTTCTTTTAAATAAAAAGGAGTTTGTTTGGTTAACAAACTCCTTTTTATTTACTCCAATAAAAAAAAAAAGTAAAATAACTTTGTCCCAGGCGGGAAGCGAACCCGCTTCGCCGGGTCAAAACGACAATGCATTAACTCTTTGAGCTATACCAGCGGACTGGATTTTCAGGTGTCCACCTTACCCATATAGGAATCACTCCTCTTAACATTTTAGCTGCACGTAAAAGTTAGAGATTATTCGTTATATTTTAAAACCCTGGCTGCGCGCAACAGTTAGACAATATTAGTTATTGTTTAATGACATTCAAGTCGCGCTGAAAGGCGGAAATGGGTCCGCGCTTCGTGTTATTTACGTTGTAACATAAGCTGATTTGTGATCAGTTATTAACAAAAATTTAACTCAGAAAAACTAATTCAGCTAACAATTGTTTTAGGGGTTTCTCGTTTCTGTAGTTAAATTTGAATGAAATTCAACCCTCGCGCTGAGGTTGTTTGAATGAGTCCCGCCCCTGCTGCAAACAACGAATCAAATGAGAGCAGTACATGACGTGAAACTGGGTCCGTCAGGGCTCGGCCCGATAGAACCACGGTGAAGATGGTTCCAGAACAAGGGTGGATCCCGGGCGGAAAAGGTAAATGCGAAGACGCCGAACCCGGGTTAGAAGAAGCTGGGAGAGCCGGGGAGGGCTGGCCAATGCGTAAACGGCTTGTGTGTGGTCGCTGGTGGGGTTCGTCCGGTTCTTCCCCTTGGTCGGATCTGGGGAGTGGACGAGTGGCTCGTCCTGTTCGGGTGGTCCTGGGGACTCTGGGCTCGGGGTCCTTCCTGGGGTCTTGGGCTTTGATCGCCCCTTCGTCTGTCTCGGGCTTTGGGGGGACGGATCTCTGATGCTTCACAGTCGCTACTAAATGTTCTATTGGAGGAACCTTATTCACTTATGCATGCTCACAACCACACACAAATGGATGCAGGGATGTATATGTAGATATATGCAGATATGTAGATGGGTATATAAATGAATATAAATGTATATGTATGTATACTGTATATATATTTGTAGGTATGGGTATGTGTATTTATAGAAATCTACTGCAAGGTCATGAATATTATTAGTCTTTATGCTTGTATGTTTCGTTGCTGTGTTCTGTCATGTGCTTTGCAGGATTGTGGACGGAGGTTTGGTGTGTTTGCCTTGTGCTCTTTTTGTGGATAATTGTTGTTTTGTTGTCTTACTTTCTCTTTTCTTTCTTTCTCTCTCTAAAAAAAAACATATTGGAGTGAGAGGATGGCTATAAGGTGTGATGGGAGGCCATCTATAAATGGAAGGGAAAAAAAAGTGCAGTCTGCAGTTTCTGTAGTGCAGTATGTAACTTTTCTAACAATATATTTTTTAACATATTTCTTCACTCTGTCACTATCTCCTGACAGACTGATGTTAGACAAAGTAATCTCTGAAAAAACTATATTCCACAGGCTTCTCCAGGTGGTACTAAAAGCATTTCTAAAAACCCACAGTGACCTGCCGTTAACCAGCTGTAATGGACCTACCCAGGGTCAAACTAGGGTTTTCGAACTGTCCAGTGATGACCTTTACTGACCACTCAGTAAAGCAAGACATTTACTACAAAATCATTCATTTAGCTATAATCTGATAAATATAGTCACCAAAAGAGACTATTTCTATCTTTGATTTTATTCTAATGTGATCAAAAGAATAACTTTTGTCATTTTCATGATGTGTGCTTTTAAGCTGTGTCATTCTGTAAGAGTTAAACTGTGTTCACTGCTGTGTTTAAAGGTGAAGCCTTCGGGTCACAGAGACCGGACGGTTTTGTTTAGAAACTCAGAGACAGTCTCATGAGCAGGGCTCCAGCTTTATCTATCTTTTTCCTAAACATTTCTCTCTGCCTGCTGGCTGTAACCTTGGGTTTGATAAAGCAAGTGAACTCCTCTCTGTGTTCCTGCTTTTTAAGTTCTAAGCTTGTGCAGGTTCCTCAGAGTTTGCTGGGAACTTCGAAAGATGATGTGAACTTTCCAAAGAGCTGAATGACCGGTAGTCACGCGCTAAGGACTCGTCATCCAGCTGGGACTGATAACATGTTGTTATGGGTCCACTTTTAAGGAACAGAGCTCAAGAACTTTGTCTATTCCTTCCTGGAATAAGTTTATCTTGAAGTCAGAGGCCTGAAGCTGACATATTCTCTGATGACCAAGCAAAACCAGGAGACGTTGGAAAACGTAAACCAGAACCCTGCTTGAAGGTATTGTACTGGTCCCCACAAGTACCCGTACATCTGAAAAGCTACAAGGTCTTCCCTCTTACCGGGCGGTCGTCAAAAGGTAAAAGAGCTGTTTACAAAACGTACCTGGATTTTAGCAGAAGTCGGAGGAGAAGTGTCACTCTGGTATCATGCTCATGATAATTTCTTCTTAAATCTTTCCTCCTATTTCTTTCCCCTCTCAAACTAAGCTGGAAACTATATTAAGCTGAAGAGCCACAGACTAAATATGTTTAACATCCAGTATTTATGTCTGTTGTGTTAAATGAAGTGTGCTGACGTATTTGAATTGAAAGAAAGTGAAATCATGTCAATCAAGTGTAATGGTGTTAATTTAGTTGATTTATTTTAAATAAATGATAGTGTCTCTTTGACATATCAAACTAAGTTAACGTGTCCATTGTCACTTAATGGCTCTGTTTATTTATCCATCATAAAGATCACAGAAATATTGAATAAACTGAAAAAGAAGAGAATCCGTGAAATTACTATTCAATCTGAATAAGTAAATTAAGGTAAAAAGGAGGTCAGTATTAAACTGACCCCCTCTAAACCCTTTACATCTGGTGGCCTCGTATTGGCTTCTAAAGTTTGTCGATGTATCTGTAATCTCTCATGAACTGTAACGTCATGGTTGGCATAGTGGGATCCAAGTTTTAAACTCTGAGGATAATAATTTGGCTGAGGTGTTCAAGACAGGCAGATTCTGCATGTTTTTATCATTTGAAGCTGTGAGATTATTATTGTTTCAACTCTGTTACACGCTGTTGGAAGCATTCAGGTGAAGTTTTGTCAGCCGTAGTCTGTGGAGGTTCTGGTTCGGTTCCGATCCAGCTCACTCGCACAGACTCCTGTACGGAGCTTTGTTGAAATGACCGCCGAGTCATAGTGCCTGGAAGCTAATTTAACATCTACAAGATTGCTGTTGTGGTATTTTACATTTTAAAGAAGGTCGAAGCAGCATATATGTTAGAACGTTGTCGGATAATGGGTTCTGACCCGAGTTTTCTGCTCCTCTAACGTGGACCGGAACCGACCTTGAGTGACTCCGTGAGAGTCCGTGTTGTTCAACAGCTGCAGTGCTGGGTTACTGAGCGTGACTAAGTTGGCCTGTCTAGATGTGCGCCGCATGTTTCAGCATTTTGGGAAGTTAAATTGTAGCGTTTGAGTTGTTTAAAGAGCTGTGAAGTTGTTTTCTGCTGTGCAAACTAGCGTTAAGAAGACGTGTGTCTACATGTCTGTTTATGAGCTGTGATTGGATGATACGAGTGCTGTGTGCTGTGAATCACTCTTGTAGCGAACGCTGATTCGCTGTTGTGTGCTGTCCACCACTCTTGTAGCGAACGCTGATTCGCTGTTGTGTGCTGTCAATCACGTCGCACGCCGTTGCGACCAGCCCATTTTGTCGTCATTTCCGGCACGACATTGGTCGAAGGTAAGGAACTACATTCGCCATGTATGCTTGTAGAATGAACTACTGACGCTGTGATTGATTTGTTGACGCCACGTATGTTGTAGCGAGCTCCGCCTCGCAAGCACTGAAGCTGGTGACGCGCTACGCACGCTGCGTTGGCCCGCCCATTTTTGTCGTCACTTCCAGGTGCCGCACTTTGAGTGACAGGTCACACTCGCTGGTTCACACTCGTTCACACACGAACACACACTTAAACACTCATCTGAAGCCATCAACACTGTCTAGCAACATAAACTTGTCTCTGACAAGAAAGCGGTTCGAGCAATTATCACGTTCTTACTGAAAACTAACCCTAATAGGTTGTTTTCTTTCCATGTACTGATTTAAACTCAGTCGCTTCGTGATAACATACTCGACGCTGCCCCCTGCTGGACGTTAATAGATGAGTTTTCTCTCAACACCTCATAAAGTCAGCAATTTTTATGGTAAAAATTACCAGCTTTAAAATTGTTCTGTACACAAACAAAAAATCCTGTTTATTTTAAATAAAGAATTTTTGAATAACAGAGGTACAGACGAACAATTGATGCTCGTTTTAAATACTGAAGAGATTTAAAATAACACTCAAAAAGCATCTTTTATTTGATTTTCAAATTAAATAAAAAAGAAAAGTTGATGGAGAGCAGAGCATTTCCACATTCAAAATTTTAAACAGCATTGGCGTACACTGTACACTTTTGGTTAAAAATAGCATTTTTAACGTTTTTCTGTGTACATTTAAAACAGTAAGGTTAATTTGATAACGAATTTCTTTTTCGAATAACACCTGCATGTACCAGCTTGTTGATTTTTACAGACTCAAAACAAATATGGATACACAATCAGATGACGTTGTACCATCCTCATCCTTGAAGGATGCTGATGGTGAGGAGAAAATCCCAGCGCAGGAGGATTCAGACACTGAGTCAGAGGACACAGATTGTGTTGATAATGCCTTAAAGCTGCTAACTAAACCCCTCGTGAAGTACGGTGAGGAGATAGCAGCAATGGACACCTCCACTCTGAACACAGAGTTAGAAAATCTAACAACAAGCATTCTCAAAAAAGATGGGAAAAAGCTCAGCGCCGACCGTCTAGCCAAATTGGCCCTTCTGTTGAAGGCCAGACTGGACCATGAAGTGGAGAGGTGTGTGGACCTTGAGGAGAAACTGGCTGATGAGAAAACTAAACACGAAGGTACCACTTCAGATTTTGTGTCATACCAGAAAACGACAAATACAGAGACTGAACGTTTAAAAAATGAAATACAGTCGCAAGCACAGTCATATGAGGAAAACATTCGTTCCAGAGGACGAAAATATGACGAGTCTGTCAGGGAGAATGAAAAATTACAGCAAGAAATACAATCGCTGTCTAGAGAATTACAAGAGAACAAGGAAAAAAGAGAAGACACCCACAACCTGTGCACAAGGTTGAAAATTGAGTATGATAGATTAAAAGAACAACTAAAAGAGAGCACTCAATTCGAGGAAAATAAAAAACTCAGTGAACAGTGCACAGCGCTACAAACTGAAGTTGATTGTTTACGCAGAGAAGTGACTGAAAGTAAGGTGGAACTGACCTTAACTAAAGAAAACCTTTTTAAAGAAAGGGAAAGATGGGTGGATGTTGTGGCAAAGCAGTCTCAAGGCTTCACACCCCCACCACCTCCACGCGGTAATGCAGAATTGCTCACCGTACCTGTTAAGACCCGCCAGTCGGAGCAGGGACTTGCGTCCTCAACAACAACACCTGCACATGGATCACAGGTAAATGGGAATAGCAATGGTGCTAACCTTTCTATTCCAATACCTGAACTCCAGAAGCTTTCTAGATACATTAAACGCTTTGAGCCAGGGCCGTTGGGTTCAATCCATACAAAGACCTACCTAGACTCTCTTGACTTCCAACTGGGTAATTTTCCAAATGCTACTGCTGAGGATAAAATTGCACTGATCAGGCTCACCGCAGACTGGCCTGTATATGCCTTCATTGATCGCCAACCAGACGCCATGAAAACAGATTACAAACTGTTGCGTGATACTCTTATACGAGAGTTCACTCCAAACATGGGGCCTGGTGGCTACCCTGATGCCGAGAAGGTCGTGCAAGGTAAGAAAGAGCATCCACAGGCATATTACCAGAGAATGTTCCAGGCTTTCTTTGGTAATCGCAATGAACCGGGCATGGAGGACGAAGTAGGTTTTAAATACCTTTTCGGTAAAAACCTCCACCCTGATATAAAAGAGTCAGTACAAGTGATGGCTAATTTCAGAGACAAAACCATCAAGGAAATGAAACAATGCGCCGTAAATGTTTTCGAGGCCCGCATGGAATGCAGAACACCCGTAGAGGTGTTCACGAGTGCGAGAGTCGAACCCCAATCGCTGGAACTGGAAGGGACGCGAGCACCAGCTCCCTATCCACCGACAGGCGAAAAGAAACAGACCTTTCAACCCGACAAACCACAAAGTGGGGGTATCCGCTGGAGAAAGAAGCCAGGGTGGCTCAGACAAAACACGGAGGGTGAACAAAAGGATCAAAAGGGGGGTGCGCGTCCAAGGAGTACAGATTATGGGTACAGGGGTAACCCATATAACCAAGGGTGGTCCCAGCAGGAACCCCCGAACCAAGGGCGGTCCCAGAGGGGACCCCCGAAACCAGGGTGGTCCCGGAAGGGACCCCCGAGCCGTGGACCTGCTCCTCCTACCCCTCGAACAGAACAGTCCGAGACAGGAAAAAAGTCGCAAAAGTCCCAGAGGAAAGGCCGTAATTCTCTGTCCCCAGAGGACATGGAGAAATTACGTCGGTTTTTAAAAGATTTGGATGATACAGGCAAGGATAACAAGCCTGGAGTATTGTGCAGCACTGTCGTTGACAGATGCTCAGAGCACACAAATAACAACAATGCCACAGTTGCTGGCAGTCACAAAGATACTGATGGTCAGGTTGCTGACAATCAGGGTAATGACAGTCAAATCATTGACAGTCCAGAATGTGACAGTCAACAAAACATTGACTGTAACCATGACTTCATTGTTACGGAGTCTGAGCAACCCTCGTCAGAGCAAGGGGGGGAAAGCTCACTCACCGCTGAAAGTGGCTCGCCACGAACTGAACAGTCAGACCCATGTGTGTCTGCACTAACAGTACTGATAAATGAAGGTCACACAGTCGGGGGTAGGCGTGATAAACGTCAGAGAAAACCTGGTAAGTTCCTGTGTGACATTATCAGAAAGGGGCCCGCTAAGAAGGCTTACCTGTCCATCACGTTGGAAGGGGTCCTCAGAAAAGAGGCCCTCTTGGATGGTGGGGCAGACATATCCGTTATGTCACCCACACTGTTAGAAGAGCTACGGCTGGCCGCTAACGGTGTTGACAGGGAAATACCCCTCAGAGAATGTGCTATAGTTTTGCAGGGTCTCTCGGAGACGAGTACAACCCTAACAGCTATAGCAATGGTTCACATGCAGATTGGTGTAACGACACTATACCACCCGGTATACGTGTCCACCGTTGACTCATGCCCATTTTTGGTTGGCCAGGACTTTATAAACCGCTTCGACGCGGTTATAGATTATGGCGATCAGTCAATGTGGACCAGAGTGAGTCAACCACTGCCGATCGATATGCCTACACAGAGTAACACTGACCGTCTAACGGCAGGTACCGCGGAAGGCAAAAGGGAATGCTCAGACGAGAGCACAATCCCTGTGGATGAACCTTCAACTACAGGTGAGGCAGTAGAGGCCCAACAAGAGAGCCCCCTCTGCGAGCTGAAACAGTTGGCACTCACTGAACACTACCTACCACAGGTAGTCAATGGTGTTGAGATTCAAGGATCCCACACCGATGATGCTGTTCTGTCCCCTTGGACGGAGAAATCAGCGATCAGCCAAGCTTTCTTTGGAACCTTGGTTAAGAAACAGTTGGGTCTCGGAATGAACAAAAAGGCTTTCCGCTTCTCGTTAGACCCCAACGATAAACAGGTAATGACCGCTAAAGGGATCATTGACCTTAAACTAATCTGGAACCAACGAGAACTGGATCACCCGTTCCTCGTGGTCCCGAACTTACCACATGCAACCTACATAGGCTCCGATATTTTGGTAAGATTAGGTGTCCGAGTGGACGTCAGCAACAATGCACTGTGGTCACTAGATACAGCCACGAAGGACTCTCCTGTGTTAACCACAGAGAACCTTAAGGCTGGACAGACCATTCCAGAGGTCTGCCAGGTTGCTAACAGCCATAACACTGTGGTACCACCTCAGGTTATGAACAAGCCGGTGATGATTCACATCATGAAAGGACAGGCTATTGGAACAAAACAGGCATGCTTTCAACCATCTCCTATGTTTTTCAACTTAGGACTGTCCATGGAGGCCACATGCCAAGTGACCCTCGACGGCAGAACCACGACTGTCGCTGTGTGTAACACGAGCACAGAAGAGGTACTGATCCCAAAACGCTCGCAGCTCGGATGGTTGATCTCTACTGATTTTCATGATTTTGAACTAAGCATTCCATTTCTGGGAGGACTCCCAGAAAACTTGATCCCAAGTCATCATTCGGGGCGAGTCTTGTTCACAAAACCAACACAGGCCATAGCTCTTTTCTCCCCCACTGAGTCCGACCGGGACATTGTCCACAGGTTCGGTTTCAACCAAGGAGAAAGTCTAGGCCCTCAAACTTACAGTGCACTACCTGTTGACAGGTTTTATGACACTGAAGGGGACTCACTGGAGCTCCCCAGAGAACAAGAACCGCTCTCAATTGCTTCACAGATAGACCAGGTGGTCGCTCAGGCCGACGCCTTGAAAACTGATGAAGACAGGGACAAACTTCGCAAAGTTCTGCTAAAATATGAAAAATCATTCTCAACTGACTCGATGGATTGTGGGTTGACCACGCTCCACACAGTGAGCATTCCAACCCCGCCTGATGCTCCACCTGCATTTGTCAGACAATACAAGATTCCTCTGGCAGCACATCAACCTATCAGGGAAATCATTGATGACCTGTTAGGAAAAGGTATCATCCGATACTGTAACAGCACTTACTCTGCGCCTTTATGGCCGGTGTTAAAACCAAATGGTAAGTGGAGACTTACTATAGACTACAGAAAGCTAAACAAACAAGTTCCCTTATCCAGATGGCCTATGACGCAGCTCCAACAGGAGTTGCCCAAGGTCACCAATGGTAAGTACTTTTCGACCCTTGACATCGCCTCTGGTTTTTGGACCATTCCTGTGCGCGACGAGGATCAATACAAACTAGCTTTCACTTTTGGTGGCCGTCAATACACCTTCAATAGGTGTCCCTTTGGCTACGCTAACTCACCTGCAGAGTTCAACATCTTCTTGAACAAAGCATGTCCAGACGCCCGCGAGCGTGGGACACTGATTTATGTGGATGATGTCCTTTTGAGGCAGCCAACACTGGACTCACATCTGGCCGAAATCGACCACGTTCTGAATCAGCTGACAACTGCTGGTGCTAAAATATCACTGTCGAAGTGCCAGTGGTGCAGAACCAAGGTGGACTACGTTGGCCTACTTGTAGGTCCAGACGGAGTACAACCACAGCTGACTCGCACCCAAGGCCTTGACAATCTCAAAGTCCCCACCAATCTCAAAGAACTACAAAGTTTTCTTGGCGTGTGTAACTACTCGAACCAGTTCATAGAGAACTATGCAGACCTTGCAAAGCCACTGACTGAACTCCTAAAGAAAGACGTTCCATTCGTCTGGACTGACAAACAGCAGCAGGCAATGGACGCTCTTATAAACAGGATTAAGTCAGCCCCATGTTTAGCCTACCCAGACTACAACAAAGAGTTTTACTTGGAAGTGGGCTTCTCAGCTCATTGCATAAGTGCAGGTCTATACCAAATACACGACAGAGACAAACGTGTAGTGGCCTACGCCAGCAAAACGATGGCGGGCCCCGAGTTGAGATTCTCAGACTGTGAGAAAGCTCTACTGACCACAGTGTGGGCAGTAAAACATTTCTCCAGCTACATTGGTGGACAGAAAATCATTGTGGAAACACAACACCAGCCAGTGACGTTCCTGAACAGCCAACGCATCAGAGATGGTGTGGTAACAAACTCTCGTGTTGCAACGTGGCTCATGGCGCTTCAAAGTTTTAACCTAGACATACGTTATGGTCAAAACAAGAAGTCACATCTGGGGACAGACTTGGCACTCTGCCAAAAGTGTACACAAGATGTACCAGCGACCCAGCCGTTGGCTGAGGAAAAAACCCCTGTGACTGAAGACCCGAACCACCACTTCTTTGATGACAATATCTGCAAAGATATGACAACATTGTACGTGGATGGATCTTCATTCCTCCGCGACAAAATCTGTAGGGCAGGTGTTGGAGGGGTCCTCCTCCAAGACCAAGAACAGATTACCTTCAGCTACAAATTAGGCTCTCAGACTTCTCAGTACGCTGAGATTGCAGGAATCCTAATAGCTCTCCAGATGGTAGTAGCACGCTCCATCAAGACCCTAGTCATCTGCACTGACTCTAACTATGCTCGTTTGAGTTTCGCTTGTCACCTTGCTGTGTGGAAACAGAACGGTTTCCTAACAAGCGACAGAAAAGTGGTCAAACACAAAGAGCTTTTCATGGCATGTGATCACTTGGTGACATCACACGACTTACAGATCTACTGGAAGAAAGTTCCAGGACATTCTAGAGTCCCAGGCGATGACAAGCACTACAATGACATTGCGGATTCCTTAGCCAAAGAAGGAGCCGACGAAGGTCCTCTATGGTCCTTCGACTCCTCCTGGTTGATCAAGACTCTGTCAACACAACCTGCTGTTGAGGTTATGGCAGTCACACGTGCACAGGCCGCGGCCAGACCTGCTGACAACGCAGTCTCTGTACGACCTGCACTGACTGACCCAGACATCATCCAACTACAGAAGTCGGATCCTGCTATCAACTCCATGATACTGTACCTGACTGATCCAGAGAAAAACACTCCGTCTAAAGACGAACTGGATTCCGATCCAGACCTTAAAGTCCTTTACCAGCTGCGCAAACAGCTAAAACTAATCAAGGGCATCCTAACTTTTGCTCATGGACCAACGTCCTCACCTGTGTTCGTGGTTCCCCATGACCAAAGGGGGGTGATGTTAGTTCATGCCCATGATCTCCCGTCCGCAGGACACAAAGGAGATAAAGCCACGCTGACGGCATTAAAACAAATTGCCTATTGGCCTGGAATGAAAAAGGATGTCAAGGACTACATTGAAGGGTGCGTGGTGTGTGGCCAGTTTCAGCCAACCAGACCACTTCACAGAGCACCACTGCAAAGTAGAGGCATTGCATTCCCATGGTCTGACCTCCAGATCGACTGGGTTGGACCACTCACTAAGAGCTCTAGAGGAAATAAATATTTTCTCACGGTAACCTGTGCATTTACCAAATGGGTAGAATGCCTACCAGCTCCTAACGACACAGCACAAACAACTGCTATGTTGTTAATGAATCATATATTCTCAAGGTTTGGACTTCCCCTTCGGGTGAACTCAGACCAAGGTACACACTTCACAGGTGAAGTGATGAAAGAACTGTGGAAGACGCTAGGCGTCAAGGCCAACTTTCATGTCGGCTACCACCCACAGGCTTCAGGCCAAGTCGAGAGAGCAAACAGAACTGTGGTGAGTATTTTGAAGAAATACGTGGCCGCAAATCACAAGGACTGGGATGTGAAACTCCCTCTGGTCCTCATGGCCATAAGAGCCACTCCACACACATCAACTGGCATCTCTCCCTTCGAGATGATGACCGGTCGACAAATGACTCTCCCTCTACACCTGTTGTACCAACCAGGTGACGCCGTCATGGCGACAGCCTACACTACACAACAATACATGAAAGATTTGAATGTACACCTCAGAAACACTTTTGCTTTCGCCCAGAAAAACCTGGAAAGGTCCGCTGAAGGACGCAAGGCGTACTATGACCAGAAGGCCTCTCACAATGAACTCCAAGTGGGAGACAGAGTCTGGTACTATACGTTCGCCCCAACAACCGGGAAAGGAGAGTCCGGGACCGGAACTCTCGCCCGCAAACTAATGCCC